>PVIR01008006.1:0-58510 GCA_004026965.1 Petromus typicus
TTGGTTTTGTACTAGGGATTGAAGCCAGCGCCTTGTCATTGTGCTACACGTCCAGCCCGGGAGGAACTTGAACTAGGAATCCTCCTTCCTCAGCTTCCTCACGGTGAGCTTACAAGGCCGCAGTACCATCGCTCTGGCCAGAGCCCATCCTCAACTGTTACATGCCCCAGAGAAGCCACAGTTAACAATGCTTCCCGCCTTCGTGTAGGGAAAGGAGGGGTTCCCAAACTTATAGGCGCAACAGTTTTAGTTGGAGGGTTTGTTGAAACAGCTGATTGGGTCCTTCTGCCTATCAATTTACAGTATCTCTAGATTACTGATACCTAATACAGTGCAAATGCTACAGAAACATCTTTTATTGTATTATTAAGCGAACAAAGAGAGAAAAAAAATCTGACCAAGCTCAGTGCAGATAGTGTTTTCAGTGACGATGCATTCCGCGGACCACAGCCCACAGTGAGGGCCGACAGTATTGCACTTACATATCCAGCAACATGAGGTTCTGGGCTCGGTGCCCTCGGGGCTGTGATAAGGAGGCGATTTAATCTCCATTACACTTGAGCAGATTTATTATCTAAGTGGATTTATTCCCTAAGACGGGGTGCCTAAGTGTCATTAGGCTTAGATAAAATGGCGAAGAGATAAGAGAAAGCCTCATGGGGGAGCAGACCCTTTGACACAGGCCTGGAAGCTGGCCCAGACGTGCACCCGTGGGCCGCAGAGCTCTTTCTGCCCAGAAGGGCGAGGGAGTCCTAAACGAGACAAGACACAGCAGAACGACTCGAAAAAGGCCCGCAACGCGGCTGCCCGGGACCCAGCCTCGGTGATCTGCAAGCGGGCCGCGGCCGCCAGGACAGGGCCGGTGTGCTCGCCGCCACCGCATCTCACAGCCTCCTCCGGGAACCGACAGACCAGCCTCGCCTTCTCGGGGCGCCGGCCCGGCGCGGCGCTGTGGCCCCCAGGCCGGCGCGGTGCGCGGGGTGCTGCCGGGGCGCTGGGCAGCGGACGAGCCCGCGGGCGAGGGTCCGCAGCTCGCGCCCGCCCCGCCCGCTCCCCGGGCGCGCGCGGGCTCCGTCTCACGCATCGGCGGGGACGCGCGCGTTCTCCTGCCGGGCACCGCCCTCGGCAGCGCTCTGCGCCTGCGCCGCCCCGCCCGCCCCCCGCGCCCTGCCCTGCAGTTCCCGCGACGGCCGCTGGGGGCGCCGGGCGGCCGGGCCGGGCGCTCGCTGGCTCGCTGGCGCGGGGAGCGGCGCCCGCCGAGGGGCGCGGGAGGCGGAGGCGGAGGCGGAGGGCGCGGAGCGGGGCGGCGCCATGGGGGCGGCGCGCGGCTGACTCATCCCGAGCGGCGCGGCGGACGCAGACCCTCGCTGCGCCGCCGCCGCTCTGCTCCGGAGGCGCCGCCGCCCGCCGCCCGCCGCCCGCGTCGCCCGCAGCCGCGTCTGGAAAGTTTGTGCGGCCGCCCGGCGGGCCCGCGGAGGCGGCGTCGCGGCGTGCATGTGCCCGGCGCCGCGGCGGGCCGCGCGCAGGACCTCGGGCGGGGCCGGCCGAGCCGCGCCGCCGCCGCCGCCTGCCATGTCCCGGCTGCTGCCGCTGCTGCGGCGCCGGCCCGCGCGCGGCCTGAGGCCCGGCCCGGCCGCCGCCGCCCTCGCGCCCCGCCCTCCGCCCTGGAGCGGCGCCCGGCGGCTGGGCACGCACCCCAAGAAGGAGCCGGTGGAGGCGCTGAACACGGCGCAGGGCGCGCGCGACTTCATCTACAGCCTGCACTCCACCGAGCGCAGCTGCCTGCTCAAGGAGCTGCACCGCTTCGAGTCCATCGCCATCGCCCAAGGTGAGGCGGCGGCGCGCGGCCGTCGGGGAGGCGGCTCCGGGGCGCGTCCCGGCCGCCCGCCGCCGCAGCCCGGCTGGCGGGAAGAAACTTCGCCCGCGCCTGCCAGGCGGGGGTGCAGGGCGCTCCCGGACGGGAGAGCCAGGGATGCTGTCGGCCGCTCGGGTGCAGCCTCTGGTCGTGTGGCCCTGGCGATCCCGCGGGCGTGCGCCTGGAAATGGAAGCGCGGGCGAGCCGGCGGCCGCAGGTGCACAGCTGTAAGCCCAGAGGTTCACGTTGAACTCGTTTTTCTTTCCCCGAAGTTTGACAGAGTGAAATAAATAAGGTATGGGGAAACGGGAGACGACGTCTGTGGCTCTATAATACAAGGAGTTCGGCTGAAAATTAACTTGGGAGCATGAAGGCAAGGGTATTTTTAAGCCAACATGTTAAAATAGGATATTTTTAAAACAAGTGCCAGATGTGATAGGTCAGAATTTGACTCTCGGTGAAAAGGCTGAAAGTTCAGAAAATCAAAAGCCTAAAAGGAAGAAAGGGCCAAAACTGACTCATTCTTGCAATATGTTTGTCGTTTAAAGACCGTATATTACATTCTGACGTGTCTGCAGGTTTTCTAAAAGTTTACTTTTTCCCTGCTGAAGTTGGTATCTAGAAACATCCATGAATTTTTAGAGCGCTTTGGTTCGGAACGTGACATTCCATTTGCCAGACGATTTGGAATTCTTTGGCCTTTGTGCGCGAGTGGAGGAGTTAGCCGCCTCATATAAGTTCTCTTTACTACTTCAGAAACATACTAGTTGTACCTTTCCGTTTGTTTTTTGATCCGTCCAGGGGATGTGTTGAATGGTTCCAGAGGAAGTTTCCCCACAATGCTTTTACAAGGAAATGTAGCATTCCAGTCAACTCAGTTATTAAGTAGTTCAGTCTTGAGTTAAAGGAAATTGAATACAGTACTAGTGTATTTGTAATCTTTGTGTTCACTCAGTAAGTAGCTTTAAATTACTAAATTCTGAAAATGTGCTTCTTGGAAAACCATATGGGCAATCATATCAGAATTAATATATTCTATAGTCAAGTCTATTTGAATACAAGTAACTTACTGGGAATTCTGCATTGTCAACATGTTGCAAGATTACAGGGCCCTTTGAATCTAATTGTATGGTTTTATTACAAAGCACGTCCTGCAATATGATTGGATACATTTTATCTCATGCATTATTATTTTTGTAGATGCGGCAGTATCACAGTAGGAATGCTCCATTTTCCAATGCGGATAATATTTTAAAAATTTACATGGTTTTTAGTGTTCGGGAAAGGACTGAAAAACTTAGGGCTACAGAGGTCATTAGTATCAGTTAAACTTAATTATGTAAGCTGTAAGAGAGAGTAGCTGGTAACTTAAGTTCTTCAGAAGAGACACAATGTGATATTCCAGTAGTTCTGTCCTACTTAGAACTGTTAGTGACTGTTCCTGTTGCTTTTTGAGTTTCAGCTGCCACTTAGAGATGCTGCTGCTTTAATTTTTAGCGCAGTCCTGCTGCTCATGTGTGTGTCAGTACCCACAGTTAAGGAGATAACCAGAATCAACACTTAGCAAAGAATCCTGTTCATTAATCAGACGGTGAAAGGATTTGACTGTGTTGAGCAAAGCTAGAGCTCATCGCTGACATCAGCCCTTTCCCACTAGATAAATGAAAAACATTTATGTTTTTCTGTCACCGTGGCTTTTTGAATAATGTTTTAAGATACATGACTAATGTAGCAAATGTATATATGTATGTGTACTATGTGCACTTTCTGATGAAACAGATTGTTCAGCGAGGTGTGTCTGACATCCGTGTGTCCTTGAAAAGGGTACTTGTGTGAACTGGTGAGGTGTTTTGGTTTCGACATAGAATTTTGCTTTGAGGGGGATAGTGAAGTCTGTGAAGCTTGGTGTATTTGCCGGGTCTTTCTTAATCTGTCAGCGTGTGGCTTTATTGGTAACAAGATAAAGCTTGAGAATAAATCTGATAAGGCAGACTCTGGGGTGTCTTATCATAGTTGAATAGCAGATAAAGATTTTTTTTAAAGTTGCAGACTGGGTTTCAGAGGTTCCAGACGTAATTTCCCCCCAATGCTTTACAGGGAAATGTAGCATTCCAGTCAGTTTCACAATCTCAGAGAAGTTTATGCTGTCACTCGACATCTTTTCCAGAAGCAGGCCGTATTCTGCTGATACACAGTGCTGGCTTGTTTTCCAAGTCGGACTGGCAAGCTGACTTCACTCCACTTACCTTGCTGTATTAGCCAAGATTTTGAAAACAGGTTTCTTTCTTAGTTTTTGTAATTAATATTTCTAATTATTTTTATAAACTTTTATAATGTAACATTTTGGTTTTGAAAGATGGCAGTGCTCACTGTTAGTAGTTAACTCTTGTGGTATAACAAATTTTCCCAAAACGTAGTGGCTTAAAACAGACATGTATTATCTCACAATACCTGAGGCTCAGGAATCTTGAGCAGCTTAGTTGGGTATTTCTGGCTCATAGTCTCTTACAAAGTTGAATTCTTGATGGTCTGGAGAATCCGTCTGCAGAAGACTCACATGGTTTCTAGCTGGAAGTGTCTGTTATTTGCCGTGTGTGCCTCTCTGCCTGGCTGCCTGTGTTTTCAAGTCATAGAGTGTGTGTGTGTGTGTGTGTGTGAGAGAGAGAGAGAGAGAGACAGAGGCAGAGACAGACAGACAGACAGAGACAGACAGACAGACAGACAGAGGCAACTAAGCCGGGAGCCATTGTGCATCTTAACTTCTTAGAAGTGACCACCATCTCTGGCTAACCTTTTGCAGGAGCCTTGCGTAGCATGTGCACATGACTTCATGTTTAGGATCCTGTGGTTACACAGACACAAGAGCTGGCAATAATGTGCACTACGATCTGAAAACAAGCTCTTGGAAAATGTTTTTATTGAAAGTATACTTAAGATATTTTTTAAAAGACAATTTTTATGACTAGCAAATAGTAAATGTAGTGAGGTGAGTATAGCAGTTTTTAAAATCAATAATAGATCTTTATTAGCTTGCATTTTCCCCCTGGGTAATTAGCAGTTGTATACTTTTAAATTTGTTTTCAATATTTTTATACATCTGTATCTGTTAATGCCGTACTTTTTTTTTCTGTTACTGGGGATTGAAGCAGGGTTACTCTATCACAGAGCTAGCTCTCCAGTCCCTTGTTTGTCTGTCTTATTATTTTTGAGACAGAGTCTTGGTAGTTTCCCAAGCTGGCCTTGAATTTCTGGTTCTTCTGCCTCAGCCTCCCGAGTAGCTTGGGTAATAGTTATGCACCACTATACTTGGCTAATCATATAATTTTAAACTTTAATCTTGTACCTTTCTACTTCTTGTGATTTTTCGTTTAAGGTAGAATGAGAAGCTTTGTTTTGAGAGCTTGCCATATAGCTTACATGGCTTTTGACAAAATGAAAAACAGGAAGATAAAAACCTGATACTAAGTTGAATATCTAAAACACTTAAAAGTAAGGTTTGTCATGAGTCCTTAGCCACTAGGGATCTTGGGCTTTTAATAAGTCGCCCTGTGTTTCTTAGCCTGTTGAGGATTATAGGAGAAAGGAGCGTGTTCTGTTATCTCTGGGATAGATTGTGGATCATCTCAGCTTTTGCTGAAAGAGAAAAACATTTCATATCACCAGCTCAGACGCACAGATACATGTATTTTAGTGCCTTAGTTCACATTAAAAAGAGAGATGAGAGAAATCCAGCCCAGATGGGTCCAACAAGAGGGGAAAAGAAGGGATCCAAAGTGAGTTTCCCCACTTTGGCCGGCCGGCTGGACCTGTTGACCCCAGCAGAGTATGTGACCTCGCCAGAGTGACAGCCTGGGAGTGGCCTGTGCTCCCAGAGAGGGTGTTTGGCATGGACGGGTGGAAGCTGAAAGGCTTTGTGTTTGTTTCCTTTTGCTGCTGTAACAGATTACCACTCATTTAATAGCTTAAAACAATGCAGACTCACTCTATTAAAGTTTTAGAGGCCCAAAGTTCAAGATGAGTCTTAAGGGGCTGAAATCAAAGTGTCAGGAAGATTCTGTCTTCTGGAGGTGCAGGGAGAATGTGCTCCTTGCTTCTTTCCAGCGTTTGGCTTTCTTGGTGCACGGTCTCAGCCCTGGGATCTCTGCGTCAGCTGTTCACCATCTCCTTTCTCACTGACCTTTATGCCTCCCTCTTAGAAGGACTCCTGTGATTATATTCAAAGTAATGTCTCTCAGAATCTTTCATCACACCCATAAAGTCCCCTTTGCCCTGTAAAATCACATATTTTGTTAGGGGAATTAAGATATTGACATCATTGGCGTCCATTTTCCAGCTTATTTTTACGATCTTGTCTTGGGAGTCCCAGAATATTATTTCTGTTCTGTGCTACTGATCAAGTAAGTCACCATGTCCAGTCCAGATTCAAGAAGGAGAAGATTAGGAGGTGGCATTTCATGTAGGTGGTCATACTAATAATGAGAGTTTGTTCCTTTGTGCAGTTACATTAAATGCTATTGGAAATTTTGTGTTATAGCCTTACTAATACAGGTGATTATATTGTTACTATTATTACAGGCTTAGGACCTTTATTTTGAGCACGAATGCTTGTGCTGGGTTCTAGTGTGATGATTCCTTGAAAAGATACTGGAGTGTATATTGTTCTTCTGTGTCAGGATTTCTTATGTTGGCCGTATGTTCGTTTGGGCTGGGTAGTTCATTGTTGTAGGGGCTGCCACCTGTACAGAATGCACAGCAACATCCTTATCCTGCTAAATGCTAGTAGCCCTTCTATCCTCTCCACCCAGAAATGTCTGCACACAGACTTAAATGCTCCTTGGGGGAGATGGGAACACAGCTGTGAGGAAGGACTTAACAGGGTGGGCCGCCTGTGCGCGTGCGCACACGTATGTGTGTGTGTATGTGTGTGTGTGTGTGTGTGTGTGTGTGCGCGCGTGTGCACGTGCGCCTGTATGTGTTCCCTCCTCAGCGGTTCCCTGCTGTGAGGTGCAGCAGGCTGTTTCTCCAGCTCCTCTGCCTTGCCTCGCCTCCTCTCCCCTCCACTGATAATTGTTCTCATCAGCTCACTATCTTTGCTTCTAGCTTGTTGCTTTATTTTATGTATGTTTGTTCTGGATAAGGACAGGAGGATAATTCACTTTCTCTATCTGTAAGATGAACTTTTTGATCACTGTTTTCCTTGATTGTATTGTCTCTTCGCTTCTCAACTAAATTCCAAATGCCAGATAGAAACTTAGAAAATATAGCTTCCAAATCAGACATTGCATTAGTTTAATCCACCACTATGATTAATTTGATGTTTTCCATCAGTAAGCATTTTTTTGACTCTTGTAATAAGCAAGTTTTCATAAACAAATTAAGGGTAGCAAGTTGAAATAATATTCATCTGAGAGGTTACTTGGAAGCAAAAGATGATGCACGATCATGAATGTTACAGGAGATCGTGTTAGTTTAAACATGCTGGTAAGTTCGCACAGCCACACTCTTGCCTGGTTTTCTCTGGCATAGCTCAGTACAGAGTAATTGGAACACGGGGACCACATATTATTAGCATTTTGCTCAAGTCAGCTAAATTAATTAGTATGTGGCTGTATAGTGCTCCACCCTTGTCTTGATTCACTGGCTTCTCTTTCTTTTAAGTTCATGAAAACAGTCACATAAAACAAGTCCTTATATGTTAAAAATTGCCTTGAATGTGACTAGCAAGAAGCTTTTATAGACAATGATTTTCCAGGGCAGCGGGTGTCTTCACTCTTAAGTAATCCCAGCCACGGGTGGAGGCTGGTAGATCACAGGTTTGAGCTCATCGTGGGCAATTTAGTGACTTTGAGGGACTCTGGCTGAAAATAAAAAATACAAGTGAACAGTGCCTGGGGTGCAGCTGTGGGCGAAGACCGAGTTCAGCTCCCAGTTAGCTACCTCCCGCCCAAAAAAAGACTTTGCCAGAAAACCTGGAGCCATGTCTTTTGATGGCACCGCATTTGAAGATCTCACTTCTGCCTAGTAAAAGTATAACAGGCACAGTTTCGCTTGTTCGGCTCTCGCCATCCCTCACAGACTGTTGTAAAGCAGGGTTTGAGAGGGCTGCTCCTGCTGGTGGACGTGCCGGTCACCACACCAGATAGCTCCAGAGCACTGCGGCTTCAACTGGCTGCTTGCAGACTTGTCCAGCAGTAGTGACAGGCCTGGGCTGGAGTGCAGCCCTTCCTGCGCTGGTGCCCTCCGACTCGGCTGTGTTCCGCTCACTTCTCCAGGTTGTGGTGACTCCTGCTGGGGAGGGGAGTCTGCTTCCTGCAGTTGTGTTGTTTGTAATGTACGCTCTTCTGCTATTGGTCACTTTTCTCATTCGTTCGTCGTGTTTTTGAATGTTTTGCTTTTCATTTGCTTTTATCTCCCTTTTTATAAACACTGTCCCCGTCCTCATTGCAGTAGGGTTTAATCTTGACAAACATGTCAAGGACCTCTACTCTTACCTTTATGGCTGAGCACCGGCATCTATTGCTCTGTTACTGATCTTCAGCTCTTACAACAGTGCTGGCAGTTGATGGCACGCGTTTACTGTGTTCTCCTCTTAAGACAAAGATGTCAAGGCATGAGCTCTTTTTCCTAAACTAAAACTCCAGGTTTAACTGCAGTGTTGGTGCTTTGTGATAAATAAGTGGATTCAGGTTGCAGTTTTGGTGTAGGTCTCTCAAAGGTCACCGTCACTGTCCTACTGCGAAAGTTTTTCTTGTGAGTGATTTTGCTATTGCCTGGATTATGCTGTTTAAAGCATTGTTGTTCTCACCCCCTAGAAAGTGGTTGACTGAGGCAGCACTACTCTGAATCTCAAAGTTTAGGAATTTCAAGATTGGACCATGTTCTTACATCACTTAATTTAGATTTTCTGTCTTTACTCCAAATTTCAGGGTAGATTATTTATGACATTTATAATCCTAAAGTCAGCCAGATGTTTTGTAACACTTTGAATTTATGCTGTATGAAAAATGTTATAGAAGACGTTCTGCAGTTCTGGTAATAGCTGCTTTGAAGACAATATTTACTACAAGTATTTCCCATATTGACTGTTTGCTGTGTGCTGATACATTGAACTGAATTTTCATGTAATTATCTGTTTCCTGCTCTTGGGTAAAGGAATCATCTCTGCTGCACAGGTTAAGAGACAGGTCCTGGGTTGTTTGCCTGGCCCAGCAGCCTCAGTTAGTGATCGGTGACAGCCTTGTCTGGCTCTGAAACTACTACTCCACTCCTATTTCCCCTGGACCAGTCCTCACATTTAGGATTTTTAACACCTGCCAGTGAAAAAACAGGGCAGATACTTAATAAGAATCAAATATGTTGTTAAGATATCTTTGCCATCGTATGTTTGCGCTGAATATCTCAATATGAAAACAAGCGTAGAGTTGTTTCCTTTGGCTCGTGATTCCAGTCCGTGATCAGTTAGGTTCAGGAAGCACGGTGGAAGGGCATGCCAGCAGGAGAGCTGCCTGTCTGTCCATAGCAGAGGAACAGAGAGGGGAGGATAGCTCCAGAATGAGAGGAGGGAGCAGGCACACCCCGGGGACCCTCTCCCCCTGGCCCCCTCCTGATGCCCATTCAGCTGTGGACTCATCGCCGGCGTCATCCCTTGGTGGGATTAGCACATTGTGATCACCTCTCTGGTCTTACCTGAACGTTGCTGCATCCTCAGTACATGGGTCTTTGGCTGATACTTCGTGTTTAAACTCTAACTGTCCAGTAGATTACTGAATATATGGACTCTGGTGTACAAGAGGAAGATTCAAGTGTGAGAACCATATTCATATGCACAGTAACTGAGGCCAGTCAGAGTGACTAAAGGCGGGACATCATAGGAATTAATTCTGGAAACGCCACTGTTTATTGTAAGGCAAGAGGAAGAACCAGAGGTAGGTGAGGAGAATGTCAAGAGAGCCAGGAAAGGTAACAAAAATAATGTATTCCAGAAACCAGAAGCATTTCAGTCAGGAGGGAATGATCTGGTGCTTTGGATAAGTCAAAGAACAAGACTACGCAGAGTTGCAGGTTTATTGGGTTTAATAGCACAAAAGAGATTAATGTCTTTGTTGGAGCAATGTAATGATTAACTTGTAGGGAGAAGCCAGATTTTTGTTTACTGAGAAGGAACTACAATATAGAAAATTCAACTCTGTGACAAGAACTTTGGATTTAAAAAGAAGGTGTTGGACGTCACTAGATTGTTTTTGCGATGCTCTGCTTATTCATTAGTTAGAAGTCTGTACTTACTTTAAGCACATGTTACCAGTGTGTTCATTTTTTTATGGCTAGTTCCTGTGTAGAATTCTAGTTCATTAGAGGCATTATTCTTATGCTATATGAATTCAGATTTTCTCTCTTCCCTTTTTTCCATTTAGTCCTCAGTATATTTAAGATAAGAAAATGACATTATTCTTTTAATGTATTTTGAAAAATGACAGTACAGAAAACTGACATTTTAACATATTTCCCATAAGAGCAACAGCCATCTTGTAAACACATACCTAAGGAATTAATTTTTCATTCCTTTAACATCAAAATATCACTCTGATTCTGTGTATTTTGAGGAACTTAAAAATGACTAAAAATTTGTATTATGAAGTTTCCATATTACAAGTTAGCAAGTAACACCCATTTTAAGCGGCGTTCTTCGTACTGCTGGCCATTGAGCAGGGAAGATCTTTCCACGGCAAGGAGCTTATTTGCTAAACAGTTTATAGATAAATGAAATTTAAATAGAACTTGCCAGAATTTCCATTTGCCCTATTTGTTAAGTAATGCAGGTAAGTGAGCAAAAGTCTCATCTGTGTTTCTGTAAGTTATCAGGTGTTGATCAGTTTAAATTCAGCAACTGGAAAAGGAAAAGAGATTTCATGGTGTCCTAGGAATCCGTCGGGAGAAGGTTCAGTTAGCTTTGAATTAATGTTCTCAGCAGTGCAGGAAAAGCAGTAGCTTACTGTGCAGGAACAAGGTGGCGACTGATAGACAAAGAATGGAAGCGGTTGATAAGCTGGAAGTGGTAACCTCCTGGTGGGGACCTGGGGACTCACGTTAAGTGTGCTGCTGTTTAGGTAGCTCCTGACGCCTGCGGTCCAAGGTAGAGGGGCCCATGGTTCACGTCCAGGCAGCAGCTGATGTGGCTTCCTGACTGTTTTGAAAAACTCTTTCAGTGTTGCTTTCGCTGTAATTTCTTTTCACATCGTCTTGAGTTTATTATTTTTATAGTCTTACTAAAATTTTCATAGAGATCAAGCATATGATTTGAAACTTTATTTTTCTAATTAAAGTACCTAAGAGCTAGAATGACTTTTTGCTATTGCTGCTGAGATTTGCTGAGACAAAATATTTGACACCCAAAGTTAAAGCAGGGAAGTGTTTTTCTAGCTTGCAGCTTGTAGTGTTTCAGTTTGTAGTTGGCTCCAAGTCGGGGTGTGGCATGCAGAGGGCCTCGCAGAGCGGGCAGCGGGCAGCGGGCAGCAGGCCACAGCAGCAGCTCCCTTTCCGTCCCTTGTGGCTCAGCCAGGGTGGGGCAACCTTCATTCTGTCATTGTGAGTCAACCCCAGCCTGGCATCTTTGGCCCCAGCAGCATGCACCCTAGGTCTAGCCTCCTTGGAGAAGTCCCACGTGTGACTGTGTGGCATTGGGGCACAT
This sequence comes from Petromus typicus, assembly GCA_004026965.1. Taxonomy (NCBI): domain Eukaryota; kingdom Metazoa; phylum Chordata; class Mammalia; order Rodentia; family Petromuridae; genus Petromus; species Petromus typicus. The sequence continues at coordinate 11,541 of PVIR01008006.1, forward strand.
CTAGATAGAAGCCATGTCACATGATCACTGATGAGATCTGACAGTATCATTACTGCATTATAAACAACCAATGTATTTGTTATAAGAATTTTCTTTTGTTTATTCACTTGACATTTTAGTTGAAACCTTTGATCAGGAAATTTAATTTTACTCAATTTTTTAGAGCAGTCAGACCAACACAGCCATGTACTTTTGATTCTGTGGTGTCCCCAAGATGACTGAGTGGCTGCTGTTTAGTGTTGGTATTGGGCTCGGAAAACGTTATCCTCCATACTGATGCCTATGTATGCTGGGATGCCTTAGCCACTGCTTCAGAACTCCGCCAGCCGTGTGTGTCCTCCATCCCCTACTCAAGCATAGGAGAGACTGTCTTCCCACATCTCATCAGGTAGCAGGAAAGGGTAACCAGGAAGAAGAGGCTGGGTAGACAAGCCCAGGACACCGATCCCAATTAGACCTCCACTTACTCTTGAGAGGGCACCTGAGGGAGGGAGACAGACAGGAGGGGTGGGAGGATGATCATAACACACTCGGGGCACCACAGAAGTGATGATGTGACAAGCAGTGACCCATAACCACGAGCTAAAATCAGAGTCACTCACATCGGCCGGTGCCTAGGGAGGAAAACAAAATCAGCGACAGCGGCGAGGGGAGGGAGATAATCGGACCGGGTGCATTTCATACTGAGAGCAGTGCTGGTCTTGGCCCCTGTCGTTGTGACTCTCGTGCAGGTTTTGTACTTTTCTGTCAAGCTTCTGTACCTGTCATCTGAAGTAACTGCGTAGGTGTTAATTCTCTGGGACGTGGGTCTGCAGTGCTAAAACCAGCAGTGCCCCTGGCAAGCGGGGTGGTCGGTCCCTGCACTTGCTCAGTCCCTCCGTCCTGCCTTTCTCAGATTTCAGCTTTTGATTCACAGAGAAATGGAGATCAAGAGATTATACCTAGAGATGTGTGTCCCTCTGTGGAAGTCTGTTCCCCTCCTGGAGGTCTGTGCTGAGTGGACACTTTCTTAACGTCCCCCTCCTGTGCCTTTGTTCCCGGTGGGATGTGAGTGAAAACCCGCAGGAAGTCAGGGTCCCCAGTTCAGCGTTCCTGCTGGCCCCGCACTGTCGCCAGCCCTCACTGTGTCCCTGCCCGTTCCCGTACTAGTCTCTCGAGTCTTAGCCTGTACGGCGCCTCTGGCCCAGGCCTGCTAGTGCTGTCCTCTCCTCTGCGCCTCGTCATCGAAGGGCAGTTGTGTGACTTCGGTTCTCTTACGAGTTCGAAATAATTCATGAATTTGAATTGAGTTAGACCTTCTTTGAAGTGTGGGATAGTGTTCCTCACAGCCTTCCACATCTCAGTGGAAGTAAATCTGCCTGACAAGTTCAATGCATGTACATTCTCTGGGAATTTTATAGAAGAGTAAATTCTGTTCATAGTTTTGAGGGAGGCCTAAGACTTTTACATTTCTAAAACATTCCCAGAGATTTCAGTGCTACAAGTCCAGCAAACATATTTTGAGTAGCAGAGTCGTTTAATATGTTTTTCTTAAGTGGAGAAGATTTGAAGTTATGTAGATAATAAACTTAGACATCCTTGAGTTAAGAAAAAAAACACAAATATGACAGTGATATTTGAGACGGATATTTTGTGAACTGGTGGAAATTTTTATCTATAAGAAAGATCTCATTGTTTAAAAATAAATAATTTTTATTTTATTTTTCTTCTCAAAAGGAGTTTCTTAAAGACATTGAAAAAATTAAATTGTTAGTAAATCTCCTTTGAGAAGTAAGTGCTGCGTGACCTATATACAGTCATTTGCCATGTAACATTGTTTAGTCAGTGATTGCATTGGTGAACTGCGTGTTACTATAATAAAATACTTTAGGCAGTTAGTTTTCTAAGTAATAAACTATTTAGTGCGCAGTTCCAGGGCAAAAGCCCTAATGGCCTGCCCCGGTTTTTCAGCCATTGCCTCAGTGCAGGTAGCAGTGTTGGAAATGCACATCGCGGCATGTTGTGTGGAGATGCACATGGTGGAAGGGCCGTGCATCCCTAAACAGGGCGACAGAGAGACAGACACACACACACACACACACACACACACACACACACACACACACACACACAGGGAGGCCCCTGATCCCTTTGAGGGAACTGACCGGAGGACCTCCCACATACACTGGAGCCCAAAGATCCGTCTCCTCCCAGGAGCCTTCCCCCCGCAGACCAAGCCTTTAGTCACAGTGGGCTTCTGGTCGCTCGGCCCACACCTAAACCATAGGGCTGACAGGGTGCGCTGTGGTACTGTCAGATTGTAGAGTAAATCCTGACTTATGAGCATGTGAGTTGCGAACTTTCTAGACAGAGACAGACCTCACATTACGTATTACTGAGTGACCTCAGACCTTGGTTTAAGTTTATTCTGTGACATTTGCACAGTAAGATCACTAGCAGCGCTTTCCCAGATGCATTACCATTGTTCAGTGACGCTTAGCTGGCTTTCCTCTCATTCATCGTCTTCTGCTTCCTGTTAGTATTTCGGGTGCACTGTGATGAAGGCTTATTTCCTCAGTAGCTGTGTTCCCAGCCAGTCAAATTTTTTCTCTTTTGCCTCTTTTTATGCTGTTCTTCTGTGCCTTCGTCGTCTTTAAAATTGCTTTTAAAAATTATCTAACAATCTGAAAAATACAACAAACATCCAAGTGTAGTGCAGCAACATTTTTCCCCTTATTCCTTTCAGCATTAGAAGACGAGTCTGTGATACGATGCCGTGCCATCCCTATCGCAGGTTAAGCTCTGTGGGCAGCAGCTTCTTAGGTCTGTGCAGGCAGCTTACTGGATGTGCTCTCGGAACTCACTGTAGGCAGGAAGAGGAAGGAACAGGTTTGGGCAGAGGTGCAAGTAAAGTTGTGGTGCAGCCTCAGCAAATGACGACGACGATGGACTCTGGAGGAGTCCTGGAGTGGGAGGACCCTCGTGTTGTTCTATCTGGGCGGAAGTGCTGGGCCTCTACCCTGGGAGATGTGCTGCAGGATCTGGATGGCCCTGGCAGGATGCAGGCCTGAGCGATTCTGAAGCCGATGGCAGAGCACGAAGGCTGAGGTGTTCAGCAGAGTGCATGCTGCGGGGACTTTCCTACGAGAGCGAGCGCTGTCCTGGAGGCCACTGTGTGAGTGGACACACTACTACCAGGTGCAGGCACTCTCCCAGAAAGATCCTGATCAGAGTCACACGCTATCTTCGGTTGTTACACGTCTTTAATTTCCTTCCATCTGGAACATCCCCTCTGGGAACCACTGCAGTCACAGGTGCCAGCCACCCCAGCCCTGGAAGCCATTCATATAAGGATCCTGGATTTCTTTCAATGTGTGATGGTGTTTGAAAACCAAGATCTGGGTAGTAGATGTGTTCTTTGCTACTAATGTGATTATTTCCAGATCCTCATAAGTAGATAGAGGTAGTGAACAGGAGAATGTGTGTGTTTGTACATAATGTGTGTCATTTCTGTTTCTCTGTCTGTATTATAAAGTAGTTTGCAGCGCGCTGTCCAATGCTGACTCAGCAGCACTGGGTGCAGTGTCGTTCTCTCACTTCCGGTATTTCTGACTGTTCTCTGGTTCTTGCTCTTCTTGGGCTGATAGTTATTTTGATCACTGCTTCGGTATGTCCTCAGCGTCATGGCGTCACCACAGCTGATCTCTTCCTACACAGATGCCCTTCTCACTTTGGCTTGGGCACTGGTGCCCTGTGCCACAGAGCCCCTCCCTGAGAGCCCAGCTGATCTTGACACTGTGTGCCACATTGACTCGTGCTTGGGCACCATTGCCTGCTTGAGCTCGAAAACTGGTCTGGGCTGTGGGCTCCCTGCCTCTCGCAGACACCTGTCTTACTCAGCCCCACCTCACGGTGTTTGGACTGCAGTTGCATGGCAAGAGGAGAGTGGTGTCCTCTCCAGTCACTTACTTATATTTTGTAAAGCTTTAAATCCGAGCTCAGAGAGCTTGGCTCTTCTTGGAGGCTGTCTCATTTTAGAGGTTTTGCAAATTTATGTTACAAATCATTGTTATCTACTCATCTCATATCCATTCATATATCCTGCTAACTCTGTAACTTTTGAGATCAGGGATGATTTTCTGCAAGGTTTCCTTTTCTTTTTTGAGACAGAGCCTCACTCTGTATGTAGTTCAAGCTGGACTTGAACGAATTATGTAGCCCTTGAACTTGCGATTCTCCTGCTTCAGCCTCCACAATACTGGTAGTGCAGGTGTGCACTACCACTCCTAGCATCCTGCAAGTTTTTTTAAAAGCATTTTTTATGGAAGTATTTTCTTCACTGATGAATGCAAAGACAAATGTTAAAAACTTGCTAGTTGATTTGTGAGAAAATTTCTTTTATTTTGGAACACAAGATTTAATAATTGACTTGACTTTATTATAGATTAGTAAATCTTTAGCTAATAGTTAAATGATAGTACGTTCAAGTGAGTGGGTTTATTTATTTATTTTAGTTTTTTGAGACAGGTTCTCACTGTGTGGTTCAGGCTGGCCCTGATCTCACTATGTAGCCCTTGCTGGCCTCGAACTCCTGCCTCTGCTTCCTGAGTGCTGAGATTACAGACAGGCATCACCACACCTGGCTTTTGAGTAATTTAAATGGGAAACACTTCTGAGAAAATAATAGTTTGATTTTATTTTAAAATAATTTGTATATATAGAAAAATGCATATTAAATTTTAATGATCTATTTTTTGATGTATACATGTTTTATTAAATAATTTTTGTTGTTAGAGGGCTATTTGCTTTAATTTCACTATGTTTTAAATAACATCAATCTCCAACAACACAATTCAAATTTTATCTCACTTTATTAACTTTAAAAAATTGAAAGTGCAAACTTTACTGTTAACTTTGCTGTTGCCTCTTTAGTTCTCAAATCAGTGTATAAAAATAGATGATCATGAGATTATTATTCATTATACTAGACAGAAAAGGATATATTTGTGTTTCCTTCTTGTTTCCTAGTGATAAAGCCACACAATATTTTACCAAAAACTGTATACTTCAAAGTGAACTAAAGGGCTGGCCCAGTGGTTTTGTCTCTGTAGCCCCTCAAGATGCTGAGGCAGGAAGACTTCTTGACCCCAGGAATTCCAGGGCAGCCTGGGCAGCACAGTGTAGAAGAAAGAAAAAATCCTGAATAGTAAATAGACTAAAAAAGTGTTCATGCAGTGAGAAACGATTGTACTAGTTTTGCCTTATTGTAGCAAAATATTTGAAGTAGCTATTAAAAAAGCAGTTAGTTTAGCTTATAGCTCGAGACTCCAGGCTTGGAGCAGAGTCTCAGTGTGGTGCAGGGCGTCCTGTGGGAGAGACAGGGCACATGTGTGTCTGTCCTGTGGTCTCTTCTTGTTCAGCTGCTCTGATCCGTTGTGGCAGCTTCACTGGAAGGGCCCCATCTAATTCTAGTCCTTCCAGAGGCTGCACTTGTAAACCACATAGCTAATCAAGTTTTCACTCTCTTGGTAGCTCACAGTGGGGATTAACTTCCAGTGCATGACCTGCCAGGAGCCAGGCCTAACGCAGAGCACTGCTGAGGGGTAATGAACTTCCATTCCGCTCTGGTGGGTCCCTGACGAGACGTCTGCACTGGCGTTGAACTGCTGTCATGTGAGACGCCGGGGGTGGGGGTGCTATAAAGGAGCAAAGAGAGGAGGATGGATGGAAAGGCAATGTTTTAGAGGAACTGATCCTGGTGAAAAGTCCACTTTATTAGAGGAGGTCTCAGAGATTGTATGACATTGAAAATGCAAAGGTAAAATATTCTGTGCTAACCTAGACTGGAAGGATTGTAACAGTTCACCAGGAAATAGAAAATGTGCTTGTTCCGTGTTATTGGGAGACGGTATATGAAGACAACTACACCTTTGGGATACTTTTGTGAAGTAGATAAAAAAAATTTTAATTGTCAGTGTTTCTGTTTCAAATTAGGATACTAAATTAGTGTTAGTCCTACTACTTTTAAATTTCTCTTTACATTCATTCCTGTCAAGAGACTTTTTAGTGTTCCGACAAAGAAATTCTTAAAGCTACACAACAGTTTAAAAATTTCCTGCTGATTGGTTGTTTATTTGCTGAGCTGGTGAGCAAACCTGTGGCCTCGCGTGTGCTGAGCCAGGGTTCTGTCACTGAGTCGCTCCTCCTGCATGGTCGGTCTTGCAGAGCTTAGGTGCTGTGTGAGGCCCGGCATTTCAGAAGTTCATGTGTGTGTCTGTCTCTTTGTATACATTGTAATTACTTAACTGTTTGAGTACATTGTGAATTTGAAATGTTTTTAGCATGCAGATATCCCAAACCTGAGATTGTCATTGTGAAGCGTGTAAAGGAGACGGCAGCAGAGGCGCCCGGTAGCTTTGGTATAGTACAGTCTCGCGGTGTTGCTTGTCAGGGTAGTGTCTGTTTGTCAGAACGTCTTGCCTGATTGAAATAGAATGCTTTTAGTCTGTCAACGGAATGTTTATTTTGTGGGGATGGTTGAATAACAGTTGCATGCTTAACTAACTGAGAGATTAAATTTTTGAGCTGAAAAGATGAAGTCATTTTTCCTTAATTATATCTAGCACTTTAAAAGTTGTTAGAATAAGCATAACACATGAAACATAAGCAGCAAAGGCTGAAGATTTCTCTGGGGTGAATGAGTCAGAAAAAGCTATGTACAGAAACCTCAGAGTACAGCTTAGGTGCTGTAAATTTATTTTATTTAACTAATGGAACTTTAGTAAAGAAAATTTATTTAACTAATGGAACTTCAGGGAACATTAGGTGTTTTGTGTCTTTTAGAGGATCGATCCTAGAGCCTCCTGTTCACGGCCATTAATGAAAATTTCTTTAGATTCAGTACTTAGTGTTACTTTAGCCAGAAAGACACTTCAGTGGATTAGTACATTCCTGAGGATGGTCCATTAAGCACTTGCTTTCCTGCTGTTACCACTGACCAGCTCCTGTCTTTAGCTGCTTTGGGCTGGTTTGCACTGGCCTAGAAATCTGTCCGTTGCCTCTAGTGTAAGTTGCGGTGAAAGCCAAGGTCTCACAGTAAGGAAGGTCCGTAGGTCAGTGAGCTATATCTGTGGCCCTTGAAAAAACAATTTAAGAGTCCTTTTAAATTAAAATTAATGTAATTACAAATTTTAAAAAGAATTATTAATTAAAATTACCAATTTAAGGTTTTTGCTGTATCCAGAGTGCATTTAAAAATGTTGAATGTCAGTTTCCACAGCTATATTACTTACTTACATTTATTTATTGAGATTGGTAGATCCCTTTGGGTGCATGGCTTTTTGGCATTTAATTTGATTTGCTTATGTTATTTTACATTCAGTGTGGTTGCCTTTTAAGTTTGTGTTGTTTTAATGTGTTTTATATTTATTGTAAATTTCATCGTACCCATCTGAACTTTTGTTTCTGTTATGAGACTGAACAGTTATTCATAAGGTCCAGAAATGTGGATGACAGAACCCATAAGCCCAAAATTGTTGCTTAAATACACTAGTTTCATGTATGTTCTTTTAATAAATCTCCTATTAGGCCAGACTGTGATTTGTGTAGCCAGTTAAATTATTTCTCTATTCACCTCAGAATTGAGTTGTTTTTATTCTAAGTTTACTATAAGTGATTTAAAAGTTTGCCTTGATTTATGATCTTATCTTGATGTATACATCATGGTAATAGACTAAAATAAGTTATACTTAGAATTATCATTGCTGTGACAGCATAACAGAAAAGAGACTAGGAGAGGAGACTGTTTCTCAGACATTTTTTTCCAAGTGTAGAGTTGTATTTTAGAATGTATTGTGACATTTAATGAAATATTCAGCACTGAAGGTGATAAATTATAGTATCTGTTATAATTAAATTAGTCTCTATTCCACAGGGCTGGTTCTGTTTCCCAGCACTACCGTTGTTGTGAACACAGTCTGTGGTTTTGTCATGGAGACTAAAAATGTAGACACCGTGGTCCTCCCACTTACATTTCTTCGGTCAAAGTCTTTAGGGGCCGGTAATGGAGCTCAGTGGCACCACGCTGCCTTCCAAATACAAAGTCCTGAGTTTGATCACCATTTTCTCTCTCTCTCTCTCACATACACACGCACACACACACACACATGTTGTCTTTTGGTTTTGAATTTAAGATGTACCATAGAACAATATACTGAAATATATTTATGATAAATAATGGGTGATTTTAATAATTTTTGTTTTGTGAATCTTTTTGGCTTTATACAATCAGTATACATAATAATATAACAATATAATCTTCCTAGTGAAAAGGTATAACCATTCTTTAGATAATCCAAAGGAATTTAAGATTTTAAATGTTATATAATTTTTACTTCAAAATTCCTTTTACATTAAAAAATTCCATCATTTAAATTTATAGCCATGAATGTTTAAGTATACATTTATATAAGTATGTGCATATATATACCTTAATGTAAGATAGTTTTAATAAATTCCAATTATAATAATCAGTTTTAGCTGAACAGCAGAGTCAAAACACACATAGATTTCATTGACTTACTGAGAGTAGTTATTTATTCAAGTCAGGCAGCCGCTCTAGTGTTTGAGTGCCTGAGGGGTTAATTTCACTTGGCCAAGTTAATAGCAAACCTCACATCCCAAATTAGTGAAGTTTTTTATAAATGACAAATTTGGCAAAAGAAAATAGGAGAAAACAAATATTGCTTTCTGTCGTTTCTAGTCAGCATTACCTTAGGTGGTTGTACGATGTATTTTAATGCTACCACGTTTATTTCTGTGTAGTTTATTTTGGTGGTAACTTTGTTAAGCATGCATTTATATGAATTTTATTCATTTTTGAAAATCAGCATGGCACATGGTCTTTTTCCTTTCAGTAGATTATTTGGGGAATCTGCTTCAGAGAATTATTTACTCAAGGTTTTGGTATCTTTGTAAATAAAATTAATTTTCTTCACTGGGGAAAAATATGATCTAATGAAAGATACAGCAGACTTAAGAATGAAGAAATCTGGGTTTTACTCTCAGTACTTACTATCCTTGGTGATCTAAACCCTTGTCTTGGTCCTGTTGCACTCCATAGATTCAGTAAGCAGCACCAATTTCAAGGGCAAAGGTAGTATTTGAAAAGGTACATCAGATTTGATAAATAATAGAAGTCAGAGGCAGCATATGTTGTAATTCTATAAAAAACACACAGCTGTGGATTATGGACAGCTGAGATAAATGATAAAATTAGGAGAAAATACTCCACAGAAGTTCCACTGGTGAAAGTTATTACGAAGACCAGAACCACTTGTGTCTCCTAATATCGTGACACAATTCGGCATGCGTGCGTGTGTGCATACAGTTGGATACATTAAAAAAAAAAACAGCTTGGGTTTTTTGGGGGCATTTGAGTGTGACTTAGTTTTTTCTTTAGATGGCATCTTAATATCTGGCAAGGTTTTTCTGTGCATGCCCTGAGCCATGCCAAAAGGCAAACACTGAGCCTAGGGACGTGAGCATGGTGCTTGCTGTTGGCAGGAGATTGTTGTTAAAGGCACAGTTGTTCAGTGTTCGGTAGGCAGATTGTCTGATGACGAATCAGGGAATATCTGGGCAATTTTTTAAAGCACTCTGTTCTGCTCCTTGGTATTCTCAAAGAAGCTCTTACTACATTTTTCTCTTCACAGAATAATAATGATTGGCAGTCTAACCAGATTGTCACTAGAATGTACCACAGATGATAATCCTAGATCTTATATTTGTGCATGTAGACCAGAAATGTATGATTCTGTTATCTTAAACTGTGTGCACTCTTATTCTCCTTTCCGAGTGTCAGTTATAGTATGTATCTCCCACTAAAGTGATGAGTAGCCAAGTGGGATTCCAAGAGTGCAGGTAAGATGGCCCAGTGCACATAAGAACCAGGGCAGGTGCCATACGGCAAGGCTGCCAGCAGTTCTTTCCCTGGAAGCTCAGGTGCAAAACTTGTAATGTTGATGAGAAGTATAATTTAAAATAATCTCTCATTTTATTCTGAATTCTGATATAAAAGTCAATTTTAGTATACCCAAATATAGTAGCACAGGTAAAAATATTTTAATATAAGTCACATTTCATTTATGTAGTTTTCTAAAGCATATTATGATAAAGCCTAGTAGGAATTCCCTGGGATTAAAACATATGAGCTTTTAAATAGAAATATTTGTTCTTTGTGGTTAGAGATAGTTAGGGCTTATGTTTAGAGGTCTCCCCCAAAGCCTTAAGCAAATAAAGCGAGGCTGTTTTGGAGATGGCTGCATCTAGAGTGCGTGATTAATTCATGGTAGCGCATCCATTTGGCTATAAATGTCTCTGATTTAGCATTCTTTATGACCATATAGTATTTCATTTTATACGCAAACCACATCTTCATTATTCAATCTCCAGTTGAAGGGCATTTGGGCTGTTTCCAAGATTTAGCTATTATAAACTATGCCACTATAAACATGGGTGTACATAGATCGCTGTGGCATGATACTTTTAATTCTTTTGGGAAGATAGCCAAGAAGAAAATAACAGGGTCAGATGGAATCTCTAATCCTAGTTTTTTGAGGAATCTCCACACTGATTTCCACAGTGCACCAGTCTACATTAGCATCAGCAGTGGAGAAGGGTTCCTTTCTCCCCACGGCCCACCAGCATTTGTGGATAGCAGCCATCTTTGTGGAGTGAGATGGAATCTGTGTTTGTTTTCATCTGCATCTTTTGAATGACCAGTGATGTTGATCATTTCATATGTTTCTTTACTGCCTTCACTTCATCTAAAAAATGTCTGTACATTTCAAATGCCCATTTTTGAGTTGAGTCTTTGAATTTGGAGGGGCTGATTTTTTAAAGTTCTTTTTATATTCTAGATACTAGTTCTTTGTCTGAAGAGCAGCTGGTGAAATTTTTTTCCCAACTTGTAGACTGTCTTTTCGTTCTGTTGGTGGTCTCTTGCTGTGCAGAAGCATTTCAGTAAGATGAGATCCCAGCTGCTGATTCTGTCTGCCCTGTGCTGCTCAGGTTTTGTTCATAAAGTCTTTCCCTGTGCCAGGGTATGTCTCCCCAAGAGTTCTACCTCACCTGTCTTCTAGCAGGTTTAGTGTTTCTGTTTTAATATTTAGTTCTTTCTTCCACTTTGATTTTAGTTTGGTGCTGGTGAAAGACAGGGATCTATCTTTAATCTTTGGCGAGTTGAAATTAAGTTTTTCCAGCACCATTTATTAAGAGGTCATATCTTCTCCATTAAGGGTCTTTGGTTCCTTTGTCGAAGATGAGGAAGCCTCTTATGTCACCTGCGTAGAGAGGATTTCTTTAAGAAGCACCTTGAGTACCTGTGTAGCTTTTTTGAAGTAGTAGAAAAGGCTTCAGTCCAGCCTATAAAGGTGTCAGTAAGGACCAAAATCTTTCTAAAATCTCTACACGGTGGCAGCGCTGCGCATAGCGTGCCCCTCCGCTCTGTACAGTTCCTAATAAAGGATGTTTGGACTTGCACAGATTGTTATAGGCACAAAGTAGACAAGATTTGCCGATCTCTTTGGTGATAGTTGTTAGTCCTAATCCTGTGAAAATGCAAGTAACCATTTCCAGTGCTTCATCTCTTCCCATATGGAGGAAATCATAAAGTATTTTTATAGCCTTCCATGTATTCCTTGAGGAAGAGCCAATTTTCTGAATATCACCAGAGTCCTTTTAAGTGTCCCTTGTTCTGCAGCCCATTTGTCCTCCTAGGGGTGTTGACTTGTTCTCTTGTTCCTCAGGATTGGGAATTAGGCTGGAGTACTAAGAGGTTGTAGGGCTGCTCTTTTTGCCTCCTTTTCAGTTTTTTAATTTCCCAAGGAAGTTTCAAACATGTATGTCTGGGGTCCTTTACATGCATGACTGCAACCTGTCTGGGCAATGGACTGCCCCTAGGAGTTATAAAATTCTAGTTTGTGTTTTATGGATGTTTGTCACTAAGCCTATTTCCTTCCAGATTGTTGTGTGAGCATATAGTGCCAGAAAGGTGTATCTGGAATCTGTATTGATGTTTAACTTTCTGTCTTTTCCTAATATTATTTGCCTATTGAGAAATGGTTCTTGGGGAAAGAGGCTTAGCTTTAATTATCTATTGTGAGCTGACAAGTGCATAACCTGCCTGTTGATGTCCTTCATCAGTGAACTTCCTTAGGATCTTGGAAGGGCAGATCACTGATGACCTGCCCCCCTGCACAAGCCTGGCAGATCACTTGTTCACAGGAGCGGCTAACCTTTCAGGCTGTAGGCATCAAAGAAGTAAAGTTAATAGTAGTGGAAGTTTTTATGATAACCATAGGGGTGTCTAAGAGAATAGCCTGACACTTGGTAAGCTGTTCGTCTGTTAGCCTCCAGTAACCTTTTGTTTCCAACATAGCTCCTAGCTGATGGGGAGTTAGGACTTTAGTCTGTTCCGGAGTTAACTTTCTAGCGTCTTCTGTTAGTGCAGCTGTCGCTGCTGTTACCCTCAGGAGTGGTGGCTGACCATCAGTCCCATCTAATGTCTTTGACAAGTGTGCCACTGGGCAGGGTTCTTCCCTTAGTCTTTGAGTCAAGAAGAACAAAGCAGGTTCCCCCCCCCCCTTTTTTGATGTGTAGAGAAAGCAGTGGGTTTTTTGTTCTGTTTTGTTTTTTTCTGTCTTTTGTTTTTAAGTCAGGTATTCTCAGTGCTAGACCTGAGGAAGAATATGCTTTATTTTTCTAAAGCATTGTCACTTAGTTTTTATCTATTCTAGGAACACAGACTTGGGGCCTTTTACTGCCTCATATAAAGGCTTTGACGGGACTGACAAGGTTTCAAAAGGTCATATTTGAGAAATTAATTTTGTTGGATAAAGTTCATTTTTTCCCTTTTCTTCTATGTCTCTCTCTCTCTCTCTCTCTCTTTTTTTCCAATGCTGGGCATTAAATCTTGGGCCTTAAAGATGCTAGGCAAGTACTCCACCCACTAAACCACCCAATCTGTTGAAGAATTTTAAAAATTACTCAGTTAAATTAAAAAAAATACAAACAAAGAGAACTGAGGAACAAAAATGGATGAGGAGAGACCAAGAAGTGACACAGTCAGCACACCTGGCTGCGTCGGTGGTTACAGCTGCACAGAAAGCCAAGGGGCCAGGGACAGGCAGACAGGCGCTTTGCAAAGAACAACAAAATTAATACAGGAGTACTTCAATTACTGACTGCATTCTTCTGTATATATGGTTACTGTTGGGATTGTCATTCTTAAACCTTTGCATACTATCTGCAGCTATAATATCACTTTGTGTACATTAAAGAAGTATTATAACCAAATTACTGTATCAGTTTTCTACTGCTTTCACTGGTTTTTTAAAATGAGGTTTTATTGTGTATTCTATGTAAAACTAAATCCTTCAGTTTTTATATTGCCATGTTATAACAAAATATTTTGGAAGATGCAGATCCAATTCGTAAGGTGTTTCTTTGGACAGTCCGGTTGTACTAAATCATTACAGGAGAGAGATTCATTGAATAGATTCTTGTCTCTTTGTTATCATTTTGTTATATGGGTTGGGTCAGGATAGAGAAGGTAGAATTCTCCACCTCTTAAACTTAAATGGTGACATGGTTCTTCTTACAAGGCTAGAGTTCGTATAATGATAGCACTTAAAGATACTTTAAGACTAGAGAAAACCATATTTATGACATATGAATAATATATTACTATTTTTGGTGGTTGTATTATGTAGAATGCTCTAATCATAAACATATTCAGTGTATTATCAAGTGGAATTTACAATATTGCACAACCCAGTAAATTCATCATTGCAACTACAGTGCTTTAAAAATATTATTTTACTCTTTAAAAATAATTTCTAGTTGTCTTTGAGTATTCTGTTTCTGCTATCATTATTTGTATATATTTTGTCACCCTTTAGTTACCATCTTAAAAAATAGTAGCTGTATATCTGAAGTGTTTTTCTACTGTAATGTAAATAGTCTCAGATGAAAAATGTAAAAGAAAAGACAAAGACACATTGTTCACTCAGTGCTACAGGGTTCATGTAGAGTTGCAACTAAAGCTCAGCTTTGTTTGCTAATCTCCTCTAATCCACACTGATTAATATTCTTGTAAATAGATACTTTTTGTCCTTTAACCTACTATAATTTATAAATAAACTGCCACTCTCCCATTTCATCAGTCTTTTGGTACTTTCGTCATTGTAGTAAAAAGATCATGTTAATGTAACTAATTCTTGCCCCACACTCTTTTTTTTCCCCCATTTAGAAAAATTGGAAGCTCAACCACCTACCCCGGGACAGCTGAGATATGGTAATGGCTCTATCATTGTTAAGATTTGTGCGTCTGTATTTTAGATTTGAAGTAACTGTATCATTCACTGATAGCACTGAAGAATCGGTAAGTCTGATCTTCCCACGTAGGACTGGATTATCTTATTTATTATGCAGGAGCACTTTATGAACTTAGTTTAAGACATTCCAGTATCATGGTTATCTATTAATGTTTAAAATATATAACATTGTTAAAATATCTCTACCACGTAGAAAGAAAGAGAATTAAATGTATTATAGAAATATTTTTAATTCCTAGGAAAAATTTAAGGATGTCATTTAGTTTGTCACTTAGTACACTTTGTACACTTTTCCCTGTAAAAAGGATATGTTTGAATTTAAGTCGGATTACTGCAGAGTTAGTTTCTCGGCTCCCAGCTGGGCAGAACTGTTTTCTGATGTGTAAAGTCCTTCCTGTTAGCTGTTTGTAACAATGAAAAAAAATAAAGATTAGATTGGGAATTTAGTTCAGTGGTTCCAGCACCTGCCTTGCCTCGTTAACCACATACCACAATGCCGTGGTGACCTACACTCATCAGCAGTCAGTATCCCACACCACAGTGCCGGTCATGGTGGTTCACCTTGTAATCCCAGCACTTGGGAGGCAGAGGCAGGAGGGTTGCTGGGAGTTCTGGCTTGTCTGGGCTGCATAGTGAGCTCAGGGCCAGACTGAACTACAAAGTGAAACCCTGTCTCAAAAAAAAAAGTAAAGTTCAGTAAAAACCACCAGAAAGAAAAACCCTAATATAATGCTACTGATTTTCTTTTTTTTGGACAGAAATAAATATAAGACTAATGTGAAATAGTTTTGTGTCGTATTATAAAAATAATGGAAGAAGAAAATTATGTAGTTAGTTTGAATGGGTTGTAAATTGAAGCTAAGTGTTAAATGTAATTTGCTGATAACTGCTGAATTATACAATAGTGTTACCAAGGGAAATTGAAGAAATCACAAATTAGGAGATTATTACCTAATTAGAAAAAACTAATAGCGTATTCTTTTTTCTCTCACAATAGAAGTTTATTAGAAGTTACTAATATTCCTCAAATACAAAAACAATTTAAGAATTCTTTAAGACTTCTCTTCCCAAGTCATCTTTCCTGATTCTCCCTATATTAGTAAAATCTGTACTGATAGTACTGTATAATGCCATTATCATTTTTTGTACGTTACATTGAAATTAACTGTTTAAGTAGCTATACCTTCAGATCTAAAATCCTTTAAGGGATAGGAACCAAATCTTATTTATCTCTGTATCTCAAGTTCCTAGTGGTGCATCTAATACTTACATATTTTTTTAAAATCACATATTTTTACTTTGGGCTACAAAGTTTTTTGCTTATAATACTCATTTATTTAGGTGTAAACATAAAACTATATCTAGAGTTTGATGTGACTACTGTAGCAGTGTGCCTCTGTTTTACTGACCAACTTTTTACCAGGAAATAGCAATTAGTATAATCTTAATTTAAAGACCTTAACATTAAATTTTTAGATGTTTGTAACTGGCCAGTTTTAGAGATGCTATCAAGTTAACTCCAGCAGACTAAGTAATTCCAAATGGTTTCATCAGTATTTTTGCCTTTTTTATGTTTCAAAGACCACTGGGAAGATGGTTTCCAGATGTATTTAAGTGTTTTCTCTGCAGTGTATATATTTCTTTTAGTGTATTTTTAAAAATGTTGTTACATTCTTTTGAACTATTATATTTATGTTACGTTTTGGAGATTGGGATTGTATACATGTTTTAGAGCCCACTAATTGTAAAATTTATCAGGTAAGTACCTAGATTTTGGCAAAGAATAAAAGAATTTTAGGGTTGAAGTCTTTGAAAAATCCCAGTTTATTAATTGTATGGTTTAGTTTTAATCATGTCAGTTTTTAATAGTCTTATAATTAAATTTTTTTTGATCTTGAATATTTTTACTTAGTAAAAAGAAATCCAAAATGACCTATAAAATACCCATTATGTACTATCTCATGTTATACTGTATATTTCATGTCATATTATGTATAATAGTACTGTATTCTCATTGATCTTAGTCTGGATAGTGGTTGATTTTATTGCTTATCACCTTTCATTGATTGGTGTAGAAATCACTATGTGATATCAAACTTTCATAACTTTTGAGTAATATCATAATTATATTTTCTGTGGACTTCATTAAAAGCAAAAAAAAATTTAAAAACAACCTCCAAAATCACTTAGCATATATAACCAGATGACCAGTTGATTTAAGGGACTATTTTTTGAATATAGTATAAAACTCAGTTTTGATGTTTCTGTAAAAAAAAAAAAGTCTTCAGTTAATTGGATATCAACTGTACTTTGGCAGTTTTATAGATTAAAGTCTAACATTTATTTATTTATTTATTTATTTATTTATTTTCTTGAGACAGGGTCTCGCTTTGTAGTTCAGGCTGGCCCCGAGCTCAGCCTCAAACTCACATCACAATCCTCCTGCCTCTGCCTCCCGAGTGCTGGGATTACAGGCGTGAGCCACCACGCCCGGCACTGTGGTATGTGGTACTGGTTACTGCTGGGCGTGAGTCTCCATGCCCAGTATGGTATGTGGTTACCGGGGATCGAACCCGGGCCCTTGCGCTTGCAAAGCAGGTGCCAGAACCACTGAGCTAAATCCCCGGCCCCTAACATTTATTTTATACATTTATTTTGTTTTCTCAGGTGTAACTTTGACCAAGTATTGAAATTTAAGAAGTATCAAGGATTATTGAAAAGCAAATTCTAAAGATTATCAAGTCAGCTTAGGAGACTTTAATCATGTACTGTTTATTTATTCTAAAGTTATAGAAATTTTAAAATATATTTCTCTCTTCTTGATGTTTTTCAGTATTCATCCACAATGCGATACCTTTCGTAGGGTTTGGCTTTTTGGATAATGCAATTATGATTGTTGCAGTAAGTTCTTCTTTTCACCACTTCTATTTTGAATTAATAAAGTAATTAACGTGGTCTACATTTTCCTAATTTATATATCATAACTATAAAGCATTAATTAACATACAGAACAAACCTGTTTTTACAGTGTTTCATATTAATGAGGATAGTTCAATTTGAAGACATCATGTATATCATTAAGATTTCTGACAGCATTTAGACAAAACATGTAGGTCTTATATTTTGTTCTAATTTGACAGTTTTGTTGAACAAAAAAGCCTATAAAATTTTCTGATGTTGTTTATAGTTGTCATCCTACAAGTACATTTTTTGATTAGTTCAGTGTTGAATTTTCCAAACCAGAAATATTTCAGTAGGTGTTTTATACACAGTCTAGCCTTTAGTCTAGCTCTCAATCCAAAGCTGCCTTGAATTTCAATTTAATTTACTGACTGTATTACTGTTCTGCTTTGCTGTGGTCATTTTAACATAAGAATGCTTCGTAAAAGTGTGACTTAGCCTCAAGGATGGCTGATTCATCTTTCTTACTATTAATTATGCCTTTTGCTATTGGATACCAATGTATGGTCTATATTCCTAACAGAAATAAATCATGATTAAGATATATCTTCTAAAACTGCCCAGTTCTTTTCCTTGTTTTTAAAAAAATGTTGTCCAAATACAGTGTGTTCATTGTAGTTCAGTTAAGGGAGTTACTTGCTCTCAGTACATATTTTTCTAGTCTTCTATGCAGTCATCTTTCTCAGATATTAGCAGTGAATGCATCAAAAATCTGTTACTTAAATCCTGTAGGACAGAGGAGAAACCATTTTCTGAGTTCTCAGCTTCAACTCATTTGAGAACGTCAGAGTTCTCTGAGTTAGCACTGAGAGGCTGACACTCTTTAACTTTGAAAATTGTTCTACTTGCTGTTTTTTATACTATAACTAGACCATATTATTGGATCCTGCTCAGAAGAAAGCTGGCTGGGCCTGGTGGCACACACCTGTAATCACAGTACTCAGGAGGCTGAGGCAGAAGGATTGCTCCTAGTTGGAACTTGAACTATAGAGACTGTATCTCAGACAAACTAACAGAACAAAACAACAAAACCACCAGAAAACTAAAAACACAGGGTGATTTTAGAATTGTTGAATGTGAGGAAAATACATGAGCAATACAGGATTTCTTTTGGTGTTTGGGGGGTTCACTTGTATTGCAGGTGGACATAAGTAGAAGATTTGGTTTCAAAATTGAGATTTAAAAAGTAATTTGCACTATACTATTTAGGTGATAAAAGAGTGTCTGCAAGTCACCCATTCTGGGACCCTTTGTTTGCTGTGTCACCTGGTGTGCAGGTGACGAGGGTTCACGCAGCAGGAGAACCCTGCAGGTCACAGAGGCCGCTGCGGTGTGTGCACTAGTGGAGGTGAATTCTTGAGTATTCTTGGGGAGAGTGGAGTTTTAAAGGTTGACGCCCTAACTGCGTGCCCCAGAGTGAAATCCCACAAAGGTGGTTTTCTGACTCCTTATGACATTTTTGTAATGTATGTGTTAACAATAAAATTGCTCAGCATGTACATCTGTGAAGACAGAAACTTGTTCAAGTACAACGGTGCCTCAGCTCATCAACTTAACTTGTTCTGTGATTTTGGGAAGGATGGGTCTGTTTGTGTGGGAAGGTGGCCCTGATCCTGTTCGTCACCCACTGCAGAGTTCACACACAAACAGAATTTTGCCAAACACTTCTATTTGTGAACCAAATTATTTGTGAACTGAAATGTTCATGAACCTAGGTACCGCTGTAATGAGAAACATACTACCTTCCCTGAAGTTACTAAATTTGAGTTATGTAGATTATTTAGTTAGTGTAGCTCAATCTAGTTGAAATGAAAAATCCATTATAAAGAATTTATAGGCTGTAGGTAAGACTTATCTGTTCATGAATTGACTGTCTGATTTAAAATGTCTTTATGGCAGACATTTCTTTCATGATTTCATTTTATGTGATTTTACTCAGTTTCACATTACATTTTTCACCTCAGTGTGGTGGGCTTTAGATAAAGTGTTGGAACATTATCTTTTGCTATGGGGAATTGTTAAGATTTTGTGTAGAGAATGGGTAGGAATATGTTGGAGAGACACTAGAAGATGAAAACTGGTAGCTTTTTAGACTCTTAACACCTTCACAGTATAGTCTTATTTAAATAAACGGCTAAAGTAATAGCTGTCTCTGAATTCAGCGGCTGAAACAAGCCACATGGAGCACTCACAGGAAGAGTCTTAACATTGAGTCATGTTGCTCTGGCCTGTGCTTCATTGTTAGTCAGCCTGAGGTGTTCGACTCCTGTAAGAGCGACTCAGTATTCTGGTTACATTCAGATCACCGAAATAAATACTCTAGTCCTGACATCAGTGCCTGGTAGGAATGGCAGCCGTCCTCTCCTGTAATAATTTCAGAGTGGTTCACACGGTGACATTTTTCAGTCAGAAGTTGTAATAGGATGCTAAGTCTAAAATGAGTAACATAACTGTAGAGGCTATCCGAAGTTAATAAGCTGATCATTGTTATCCAAAGAATGCTTTCTACCTTTTTATTTTTTGAAAAACACTGATTACCTCCTGCCACTGTAGAACAGCTACTCTTTTAAAAAAGCTACTTGACTCTTTTGTCCTCTTTTGCATCATGGATGCAAACATCATGGATGTTTGGCAAAAGAGGTACTTTCTGGGCTGCTACCCTAGTTGTAGTTGTAAGAACAATGTCCTGTATAACTGCTTATAATAATTAGACCCTTATTGTTGGCTGCTTCTAATTCTAAGCCTTGGGCTTCATAGTTTATTACTTTTTTATATTATTGGATTGCTTTCTATAACTTACATTGTAGTGGGTTTAATTAGGATGGAATTTTTAAGGATTCTGAAACAGATTAAGGAGAATCATTGTATTAAGCTGATAAGTCAGATATACTTTTAAGGCAACTAGTATTAGATATATAGTTTCTACTTTATCTGTTAGCACATCATTTTATGTCAGCGTGTGACAGAGTAAAAAGGAGGACGTCTATTGCCCTCCAACTATTTTTGAGCTTGTTAAATTTTTGTGCTCTTAGGAGAACTTCAGGCATCTTAAATGTAGCCATGTGATTCGTTTTAAATACACATTTTGCAAAGGATTCTTCTTGGTCACTGCCAGTGAGTCAGTCAAGTTAGCAATGAAGAACCTTCCTTTGGTGGCGGTACACTAGGATTTTTGTTTTTTTATTGATACATAAAGGTTTCTGTTTTTATTCTTTCTCATTATGCTGAGTTTTTCCTTTTCTTCCAAAAGTCTTTCTTTGGCTACCTTTAGAAAATTAGTAACTTTTAAGTGTCTGAGAAACTTATACATCAAGTTATTTCATCCATATTAAACAACAGCTGTGTTCAGGGGAACCAAAGTTCTACAGGCAAGAAAGTTCAAGGAAACTTACCTTCTTTTCATTTTGTAAATAAATGATTGGTAAGTAATGTAATCTACCTACATAATGGAACATTTTTCCCCTCCACATCATGACAATTTGAAAATATTCAAATATCAGTATTCAAGAGATTTCTGAAAATTAAATTCACCAGTGCTCGCTTTGGCAGCGCATATAGTAAAATTGGAAAATTACATTCACCTGTGGCAGCCTTGGTGGCGTATTAAATCGGAATTGACACAGCCCTGTAGGTCCTGGGATTGCTTCCTCGTTGCAGGTGTCGCACCTTGGAGACAGTTTTATCTTCTTCACTTCAGTTCCTTCTCTTCCTTTCAAAGGAACAATGATACAAGTTTAGAAGGTTTTAAACTTTCAGTAAATAAATTCACTGGAAATACGATGGGGTCTCATATTTACTGTAGACCCCTTGTACTAAATGCTGTTATTAGTTACTGATGAGCTACATAGTTTCATCACTTAATGGTTAAAGATCTAAATGTCAGAATAATTTTTCAAATCCTGGTTTCTCTAGAAGCTAGTTTAGAGTTTTAATCTTAGGTTAGAGTAAGTAATAGTAGTATAAGTGTATAATCCAGAATTTAAATTATCTGAGTTGGTCTTTCTTGTAGTCAAAGGTCATTTAAACATCTTCCTCTCTGACAGAAAAAAAGAAAAAAAATTTATATATTTTGCAGTTTTCTATTTATATAAAGCTTTAATTTGAATGAATAAAATGTTACTCAGGTTATTTCTGCTTTAATATATAGTTTTAATGATGAAGTGAATTACTGTGAGCCTTTGTATATTTAGTGGGTATAATTTTGCTGTGTTGATATATTGCTAGAACTATTCTATATGTTTTTGTTAATGCTTTGTTTTTTTGTAATCCCTTCAGCTTTACTTTTTAAGATTTGTTTTTCCTAATCATTTTTCAGGGAACCCAGATTGAGTTGTCTATTGGAATTATTTTGGGAATTTCAACAATGGCAGGTACTTAAGGCAATTGTTATTATTCCTTTGTGTTTATTTGTAAGACATTTTGGTGGGTTAGTTTTAGATGATAATTTATTGGAATGATTTTATTTATTGAGATTTCTACTTGTCTCCTTAGTCATAATCTTCTGATTCTTAGTTTTGTGTGTGTAGCACTTTTTTATTTTCTGAGAAATTTTAAGTAGTACGTGTCAGCTAGTGGGTAACAGTACTCTGTTGTCTATGTTAAGACAAGTTTCTGCAGTAATTTACTGCTACCTGCAACTCTTTTACCCTTTATATCTATTAAGTTATTTTGTACTGGGATGGAAAAATTTAAAAATGCAGTGTAAGATGGAAATTTTGTCTCTTAATACTTTATTTTTCATGGTGATAATATCCTGAAATGGCTATTTTTTATTCTAACTATGAGATCAAGGTGAGTTAAAGCACGAAGCATTCCTTTTTGTAGACTCTTGACTTTAGCATTGTATAGATTTTTTTTATGTTCAACTATCCAGATTCTGTGAACTAAAACCTATACAAAATGTGACTATAAAATATTTTATAAAAGTTTGAGTATTGAAACCAAAATGGAAAGTGGCTGATATAACAGGAAGAAAACTCCTATTACTCAATGGAAGTAGAATTTTGATTTCAGACTTGTGGTTTGTTTTGAACTCTTGTGATTCAGAATTATCCAGGGAGTCGTTTTGATGTAGTTGTTAGAATCGGGGAAATGTGACAAAGCTTCCAGACCAGTGGATTGCATAGTGATGTGTTGCGGTTTTTCTGATGTTACTGTAATAATCTACTTGTCCATGTTTAACTTTTTAGCTGCTGCTCTGGGAAATCTCGTGTCAGATTTAGCTGGACTTGGGTAGGTTTATTTATTCATTTGTACATTCGAGTAGTAATATATTCTTTGTTTTTTCAGATTTTCTTTAGTTGAGAAGCATAAAAGAGACAACTTATTTTGTGCTAGATTTTAGAAATTAACATTTGGAGCCAGCAGAGTGAGTATTGGTGGGGTGCCTTGGTTATATGCTAG
Organism: Petromus typicus; assembly: GCA_004026965.1. Taxonomy (NCBI): domain Eukaryota; kingdom Metazoa; phylum Chordata; class Mammalia; order Rodentia; family Petromuridae; genus Petromus; species Petromus typicus. The sequence continues at coordinate 34,280 of PVIR01008006.1, forward strand.
GCACACAGAATTAGCGTTTCTGGGTCTGAGGACTTTACATTGTAGTATATCCAAAAATTTATTCTAAAACTACCATGATGTAACAAAATGGGATTATATTGACTGAAGGTATATTTCACATACATGTCTATGGATAAATTAAGATCAGGAACATCTACATAACCCTTCTCCCACAAAGCCCAGAGATAGGAAATATTGAGAATACTGCTCGGACATGTTTACTGAGAGTGACGCTTCTGAAGGAACTGAGCTGAAGCGCGTCCGTGTGCACACACAGGCATATAGCCGTATGTGTGTAAGGGTGTCATATATAGAAATAATACTATTGGAGATTAAGCCCAAGGCTTCTGTGCACCGTGCGTGTGCTCGACAGCTAGACTGTGTTCCCAGCTCCTGACACACACCTCTGTCTGGTCGCTTGTCTGTCTGTTTCATGTTAGGAATGGTGAAACAGACTGAGGGAGACTAGTTATACCGCCAGCTGTCTTTCTCCCGAGTGCCGGGGGCCTGGCTGCTTTCTGAGCTTGGGGAAGGCTGAGGAATTGGCATGAGTGGTTACGATAAGCACTCTGCCCTGACTTTGTGTCTTCCTTCCTTGGCTAGTTTTAGTGGTGCGATTTGGATTTGGTATCAGTAGAAACCAGATTAGCCCCATCCTCTAGGTACCGACAGCTTCACGCACTTTGCGCACTAGAGCAGAGCCGTGGGGGCCGCGGCACATGTGCTGCAGGGGGTGCTGTTTGTGTCACCGGAAACTCTGAGAGGTTCATTGTCACAACACCAAGAGTTTTGGACCAAAGCTACTGTTAACAACAGCTTGCTTGTTTTAGGATTGTGATTAGAATTTTATATTCCTGCAGTTCATGGTATAAGTATTAAATCTATCATGATGTCCCTCTTAATTAGTTCATTTCCCTATTTCCAACTTGAAAGTTAATGATAATATAGTGACTATGTAGCTTTCTGATATATTTAATAAAACTAAATCTAATAGATTTTCAAGTGATTTAGTTTGAGATTGTTCCATAAAACAATTATTTTTGACTGAAAATGAAGAATTTAGTAGGAGTCTTTGTATTTAAGAACTATTTCTGGGCCGGGGAGTTAGCCTGTGTTTGATCCCCGGTAACCACATACAACAGTGCTGGGTGTGGTGACTCACGCCCACCAGCAATGGGCACCACATACCACAGGGCTACAAAGCGAGACCCTGTCTCCAAAAATAAAAAAAAGAGGAAGTATTTCTCCTCTATCCCATTTTTGCTATCACTGAGTAATTGTTGAATGGTACATATAGTTAAGTTTGTAAACTTTTTCATTCTTAGAATTCATAAAGATAAAGTGGTAGCAACTTAGAAATGATAAAATTTTGAGGTTGACCTAAAAATTCTAGGCTGTCATACTCTGTATTCCAGTCTGATGCATTTTTATAACTTTTGCTTTCTAATATTTGTTAATTTATATCATGTTAAAGTACTTGGGTTTGAATTGGGAATAAGTACAGAAATTGTAATTATTTCTAAACTTTTTGGTATACCTTGAGTTGGCTTTTTACAGTAAGAGACAACGTTGTCATTGCTGTAATTCAGTTGATCAGTATTAAATACATTAATAGGAAAATATTTTAAAGCTAATATAATTATGCACAATAAAAATAAATGTAAGAAATATTTGTGCATTTCTAGAGTGCCAGGTGCAGTAGTAAAATTGTCTTGCTTCTTTTTACAGTGATTACTTTTTTACTATGTGAAGACACTAGTATATTTGTTTAAAATCCTATTGTCTGTTGTCTTGTTTGTTTAAAGACTTGCAGGCTACGTTGAAGCTTTGGCTTCCAGGTTAGGCTTATCAATTCCTGATCTTACGCCAAAGCAAGTTGACATGTGGCAGACGCGAGTTAGTACACATTTGGTAAGTACTCTATATGCTAATGGTGTGAATTGGGTGGACAGACCAATTGTCTGTGGCCCTTGAGAACTTTGAGACTCATTTTGTGGTGGTGTTATGGGAGGCTGAACCTAGGGCCAGAAGCACTCTGCCTCTGAGCACATTTCCAGGCCCTTAAGACTAAAGCTGATGTGAGTGAAGTTAGAAATTATCCAAATCTTTGCAGTTTTCAATAAAATAATTTGTTTACCAGCTCCTTATTTTTTTAGGGTCTGTTATTTTAATAATTATTGTTATGAATACACTGGCCATTTGGAAATGTGTACCTGCACATAATATATGTTAATTCTTTCTTCCCACTGCCCTCCCCTTTAACTCTCCTGCTCACCATTTACAAAAGCTGTCTCCGTTTTGTGTTCCTTCCCCTCCTTTCCCTCCCTCCCTCTCTCCTGCCCTCTGCCTTGCCCCACCCGTTTGGACACGTTCCTCCTGCTTCCCCGTGTCTGCCTTCCATTTTGTCTCTTGTTTACCCTTTGGGTTTCTAACACAAGAGAAACAATGTGGTGTTGAAATTTGCATATCTGATTTATGTCAGTTCAGATTATGGTTTCTACATACGTACAGTTGTCGGAGCTTGGTAAAAAGGTACCCTTCCAGCCTCCACGTAGGCCTAGCTTTTGCTTTGTGAAGTGCGCAGTGTGTGAGTCTGGAGGCCAGGCACAGCTGTCAGGCCTTGGAAGGACTGCGGCCACCGTGTGGCTGGGACTCGGCTCCTGTGTGGAGCGCCGGCTGGGCTGGGCTCGACTGCAAGCCGACCCGGCCATCCCCAGAGCTGCACAGTGACCAGAATGTACCACGAATGTTCACATAAACATTCGTCACAGTAAACGACACATCGCCATTAACGCTCCTCAAAGAACTTCCACTCCTTCCCACCATTCTCACCCTGCCGTCTTTGCCACTTTCTGAAGCAGTGTGGAAGTCGGCTTTCGTGAGTGCCTTTACCTGTCTGATCAGAAAGGTGGGGAATGGCCCGGGGAGGTAGCTTAGTGACACAGCACCTGCCCGGCAAGCGTGAGGTCCTGAGCTCGGTCTCTGGCACACGCGCAAAATAAGGGGGAATGCTGCTGCTGAGTGCCGGCGGAACGCTGGGCAGGTTGGAGCGTCACAGCGCCTCACCTATCCTGCCCCCGACCTGCAGGTTTCGTCTCTTCCCCGTCAGATGACCGTGAGAGGTGAATGTTTTGCATCAGTCCAGGACAGTGAAGAGCTACCTTCAGAAAGGAGCAAGAGTAATGAGATGAGCTTGTTCCAAGAGAGGGGAATATTTTTATTGAGAAGAATGACAATGTACATTTAAAAAATTAAATAGTTACCGTGTTTTTATTTTTTTTTAAATGATACATTAATACTTCTATTCCCATTGATTAATCTTTGTCACAGCTTATAATTTTCATATGGCTGTGAAGGTCCAAATGTATGACCAGATGCTGCCCACTCTGTGGACTGGAAGCTGTCATCATTTCCTTGAAACCCCCCAGCTCAAAGTTATTTCAGGTGGCCCTCTCTCTAGGCCCTTCTTCTTCAGAGCCAGTAAAGGGGGAATGAGTGCAGGCAAGAGGGAGCCTTGTGCCCTCAGCACAGGCATGACATGGTACCACTTTTTTTTTTTTTTTTGAGACAGGGCCCTGCTTTGTAGTTCAAGCTGGCCCTGAATTCAGTGTGGAGCCAGGCCAGCCTCTAACTCACAGCACTCCTCCTGGCTCTGCCTTACGAGTGCTGGGGTTACAGGTGTGAGCCACCACGCCTGGCATTGTGGTAGACGGTTACCGGGGATCAAATTAGGGACCTTGAGCTTGCCAGGCAGTTGCTGGAACCACTGAGCTAAATCCCCACCCCCCACTTTTTCTCTTATTAATAGTGTGTTAAAGTGTCCGGCCCCTGTTCTGTGGGAGGAGTTTATACAAGAAGCAGCAGGTCCTGGTGGCCACTTTAAAGTCTGTCTGCCACAACTTTAGAATCAGAAATCTATACGTATGATCTAGGCACTTGTGTTTAACAAAGCCCTCAATAATTCTTAGGCACCTAAAATTTCCTACTATTGAGAAAATGTGCAGAATAAAAGCCCCTCAAAGCTCATGGTCTTTGGAGGTTTGCAAGGAAAATGTCTGAAGAAGCAACAGGTAGCAACAGTTTCTCTTGCTATAAGGACATCAGACAGGGTTTCTGATACAGAAGGTTTTCAGCTTTTACACTCTTAATTATAGCAGTAGAAAGGTCACCACTAAAGTTGGGCAGTGTGCAGCTTTCACGCAAAGTGTGGAGTGGGTAGAAGTCGCAGGAAGACCTAGTTGCTTGTTGTAAAAACACTGCTTTATAAAGGATAATGAGCCTTTTAAGAAAGTAGAATAAATAGTAAGTAGCATGCTAGTTTCAGGCTTTTATGTTCAGTGTGTCCTCGTGCTTTAACTTGTAGATAAGTGGCAGTGATCCGAGGTATCAGGTATCAGCCAGAGCTGTTAGGACCGCGGTACCTCGGCTGGCTGAACTAGAATGTCTCTGCTGATGGTGTACGTTGGTAAAGTTCCACCATCATTCTGCAGCAGCGGTTCTGTTCCTTAGCTGTTGACGCTGCTGGTTCCCACAGCATTCTGAGTACACATGGTGTGACGTTTTAGAGGTGAGCGACCAGCCGTTTACTTGTGACATAAGCTGTCTCTGGAAAGACCCATAGCAAAAAGTACAAAGATACATGCGCAGATTCCAGATAAAATAGGTTGTGCTTTAAAACCTCATTTGTAATTTGGTTTTTTAAACTTGGAAAATATTTTCTAATGGAACAATATTTCAGATAGGTTAGCACTGTCAGATCAGTTGCAGTGTAGGATCCAGAGAACCATAAAACCTAACTGTAATATATATATAACTGTTTTGACAGTGAAAAATCGTGTTTCAGGTCTTGGGTCAGAGCGGTAGAAGATGATCACTTCTTTCTGCCTTGTGGCTTTATCTTTGAGATAGCTGGGTCAGGACTTACTGACTAGCACTCTGACAGTGAGAGGGAAGAAAGCCAGATTGGTGTGTAGTGGACCGGAGGGGAACGCAGCCCGTTCGCAGCGGTCACATCGTGCATACAAGGGGGTCAGGGGTCTAAAATGCATTATAGTCCCCACAAATATAAATAGGAACACAAATGTTGAACTCAAAATGAGAGCCTAGAATTAACGTCAGCCTCTGGGATGAAGATACTTTCTGCCTGTTACGGCTCTGGAGATCTGGTACCTTTTAACATTTTGACATAATGTGTAAATGACAGATTGACTGTTTATGTCAAGCACAGGCTACCGCTACCACCGCCACCTCCATGTGTACCAACAAAACGTCAAGATGGTACAGGGGAAAAAGTGTTACACAAGCTGTTATCAAAACATTAATATTCCAGCTGTATTGTGTTAGAAAGACTGTACGATCTGCTTGCTAAATGGTCATGTACAGCATACATTTTTTAAAACTATAGATTATTTAGCATCTGCAATGTTTGTCAGGTTCATTTGTCCTCTGCATGTGAGTGGAAGCTCCTGGAAGAGAAACCACGTCTGATCAGTCCGTGTCGCATGGACTCAGCCAGCACACAGTTTGACACATAGTGGATTCTGAGTGTCTGTATGAAGAAGTGAAACTCAGCTGGAAAGTGTTTAAACTTGTAATTGTCACAGGGACGCACATTTTAAACATCATTCGTAGAAGAAGAAATGTAAGGGTTTTCATGCTGTAGATGAGGATGCAGAAAAATGGATGTATCTTTATATATATATTGAAATTGGTGTGTGCATGTTTGCAGTTTTGTCAAGGGGATAGAGTGATAGCAGTCTAGGAAGATTCACAAATATTAATATTTTATTTTAAAATAAGTCATTGAATAACTATACACAGAAGTTTCAGTGTTGTATCAGTTACGGTGGTGAAAAGGTAGATGTGGTTTTTTTAATGCTAAGGAGAACTTTTAAGTAGGTTATAGGCCCATTGGTTCAGAGCAGTTTAAAAGTCTTCATTTTAAATATATGTTGCAGTATGGAAAGGAGTTTATTATAACTACTTTGTTGCTGTAGGGTGTGCAGTGAGACAGAAAAATAAAGCTGTGTCAACATAATGATTATATATATCTATGCATTAGGTATACATGGGAAATATATTGCAAGTAACTGATAAGGGTTTTTTACCCTTGCCTTTCTTTCTTCTGACATTCAAACGTATGTACCATTTTTAAAAGTGCTTTTTGTTTCACTTACTTTGGTGTTATTTTTATGACAAAGTTTTTTTTCTGATAGCTTTGAACTTTAAGTTCATTTGTTCTAGAATATTTTTGTAGCTTATTCTTAATATTTAAGTTAGTAAAATCAGCACATGCAGTCATGACTGAATTTTATACTGCATGCAGTTATTTATTATGGTATATACTTTTCAGATGTACTTCTTTCAGCGATATATAGTACCTTTTTTTGGTACCGGAAATCCAACTCAGGGCCTTGCATTTGCCAGCTAGGTGCTGTGCCACTGAGCTGCATTCATGGCCTGATGCATAGTAACTTTTAAATATATGTTCTTTCCTGTTTCTTCAGGGCAAAGCTGTCGGAGTGACTATTGGCTGCATTCTAGGAATGTTCCCTTTGATATTCTTTGGAGGAGGCGAAGAAGATGAAAAACTGGAAGAGAAAAATTAGTCCTTTTAGAATACTTATAAAAAGATGTAAACTAACGTACCTCAGTTATTAAACATGCTGTCGCCACATTTAAGAATTAAGACAGAAACTTTGCATAGATATGGGATCAAATAATTCAGCATGTATTATGGAAACACTAACTTATTGTGGCTTGGTCTTCTTAGGACATCTTTTTAAAAAAACTTTAGTATTGTCTTGTGTATATTGTTGAAATGCTTTTTCATCAAATGGCAGCCAACATTTTATCTTTTCTTTCTTTATATATCAAAATATTATTTAAGTTTTGGTCATTAATGTACTGTACTGACTTGGGGTTTGCTCATTTGTTATTTACCATGTGTATATGCATGAAAGTATTTGTTGTTATTCTCTAATAGTTATAATTCAGCCTTAAGATTTTTCCAAATTTCTTAAGGTTAACATCAGTTAAAGATTTTCTTACTCTCTTTTTGGCAGCATCAATTTTGTACTGTTTCACAGTAAACATTTGCAATTATGTAACTTCAGTAATTTTCTTACCTCTCATCTATTCAAAATGAATGCAGATTTTAAGTATGTAATACTCATTTTAATTTTCTGGCCATACTTTCTCAGAGCCAGAGGTCAATCAGAAAGCATTTATGTCGTCTTCTGATGTTCAACCATATATGCTAACAAGTGCACATACTTCTAGTTGATTTTTTACCTTTAATTTCCCCTAAGTGAAAAATTATATGCTGGATTCTGACTCCTGAAGGGAAGAAAATGATTATTTTATAGTCTTTTAAAATAAGGAGTATAGAATTAAGGTGATCTAAAAATGTGGAAATAACTCTTGGAATTTAACAGACTAATTTTTTTTTTCTTTTGGAGAAGTAGAATTGGAAACTGTCTAGGTTTATGGTATAGATAGTAAAGTTGCAGTGGTGTTTGGAAGGTAAATGAGATATAAATTATGTTGCTTGGGAAAGACTTTCCCCCTAAAATGTTATCTACTGCCTGAATAGAATAAATGTGGATACTCCACTCTTACAGTTCTGATGTTTAGTGAAGTCAGTTTCTGGATAGTTTCTTTTGAAGTAAAAAGTAAATATCTCATATTTCACTTTTTGCTTTGTAATCTTGTCAGAAGTTACATAAGGAGACTATTTTTGGTCTTTTTTTTTTTTTCCTTTTGTGCAAATGCTTAAGGCATATGCTTGGTTAAAGATGCCATTTCCAGTCTTGTATATTTGACATAAGTGTAATCATGTATAACTCATCGACTTTAAATCTTTTAAGTTTTTTAGCATCTTATTTGTTTCTTGTGCTAAAAAGTTACTTCTGTTTGTAACAGAGTAGACATATCATGAAAAAGAGAAATTAAAATTTACTGTTTGGTTCTTGAAATTATTTATGTTGCTAAATAGAGGCAAAAGAAGACAAATGTAGAATTACTAGCTTTACAGGAATATTTTCAAGTTTCATTTATATATAATTACTTTGAGCTCTTATTTTTAGAGAGGTTTTTTTCATAAGAAGGTGTGATTAATTCTCTTCTGCTCTTCAGAATGATTTAGTGATATTCGTTAACTATGAATTTTGAGGGGAAAGGAAAATACACACTAAAATAAATATATAAAATTCTTATTATGTATAAATAGTGTGACATTTTCATTTGATTATGTAACTTGAGATCTTAAAATTGTGCTTTATATTCTCTGTATAATATCACATACAGATGCCAAAAATACATCTTTTAAACTTCAGATTATCAATCTGTCAAATTATCAATTACCAATTAAGATTAGAATGCTTAATTTTTTTGGTAAATGTATAAATTCTTTTGTCCCTGTCTGTTCAAAAGAACTTTTTTTATTGTGGTGCTTAACTTCTTATTAAGTCCTATATCGGGAAACTGGGGCCTGTAAGATCAGGTTATTTTCTTTTTTTGTTCTTAAAATAATCCAGTGTTACTGTTAATGAAATTTATATTATTAACAGAATGGTTATCAGAATCTGTCAGTTTGAGGCTGGGGATTTAGCTCAGTGGTTTCGGCGCCTGCCTTGCAAGCGCAAGGGGTTGGGTTCACTCGCAGTAACCACACAGAACAGTGGAGGGCGCGGTGACTCACCCCACCAGCGATCAGTACCACATAGCACAATGCTGAGTGTGGTGGCCCACGCCTGTAATCCCAGCACTGGGGAGGCAGAGGCAGGAGGATGGCTGAGTTCAAGGTCAGCCTGAACTACAAAGCGAGACCCTGTCTTTAAAAAAAAAAAAAAAGGAATCAGTTTGATGGAAAATCTACAGAATTGTTTAGGTTGCAAAAATGTGGCATATAGAACTTTTATACTGAAAGATACTTTATTTTACAGTCCCAATAAAAATTTGAATCATTTAGAGAATGAATTTTCAAAGCATGATGCCCTCCTGTCATGAACCGGAGATGTCCATTTTCCAGGGTCTTGCCCTGCTCTAGTATGGCACTTTGCACAAGTGATTCCCGAAGAGTGGTTCCTTTTGGCCACTGATTTGTAATCATTGTGTCAAGTTACCTACACAAAGACTCTGATTTCAGATCGAAACTGGAACTCCCTGTCTCTCATGGCAGCTGCGTCTGTGTTAGGAGCTCTGGACCTCTGGAAGTGCCGCGTGAGCCGCTTTAGTCCTGTCCGTCTGAAGCCGTGTTGTCTGTGAACTCCATGTACTGACTTGATGCATGTAAACTGGGTACATTTTGTTTCCACTGTATGTGAAATGCTGACCAATGTTTTTACAAAAGAATTGAACAAAAATATCTTTTAAGAAATTTGGAATGTCGTTTTGATTTTAACACTCAATTTTATTTTCTACTAATCTCAGAGGACTTGGTTATTCCATTCTAAAGGAAATTAGGTTTAATAAATGCAGACTTGTTACAAGATGGTAGCTCTAGCAGGGAGGCAGTGGGTGGAACTGCTTACTGCTTCCCTGAAATCACACTGGCAGAGAGGCTGTGAGCAGAATGGTCACACCCAAAACAAAACACATGGCTGTAGCTGACTGTTCACAGCCGAGATATCTGAGCCATTCATATAATAATGTCTCATTTACTTTATCCCGTTTCTCTAGAAGGTAAACTCTGAAGGAAATCAAATTTTTTTAAAAAACTAAAGGTTGCTTAAATTGTGAAGTTGACCTACCTAATTTTAGAATTCTGTTTTCTTGCCACTGTCAACATTTTGTTAGATGCAATAGAACCTTTTCTGTGGCCAAGTGTCTTCTTCATGCACCCCTGGGTGCTGGGCTGCAGTGCCCTGCAAATCTAGTTTTTAGGAGTTTTCATCTTCTTCATTTTCTGCCGCTCTTATTTCTGGCAACTATTTTATTTCCTCTGTCTGCTTCTTTCTCAGTTATTTGGATTCAGAGAGTAGATAACCAGTCTCACCATAAATTATTTAGGAAATACTAGAAAATAAACTGTGGAGCCTGGGCGAGATGAGAACAGAAGTACTAAAAACAGCGTTTGCTGGATCCCAGCTCTGTTGATGTGCCAGGCCTGTGTTCTTCATGGCGGTGCAGCAGGGCGTCAGCTGCATGGACTCCCAGGTCTGTTCCCTCTGTAGTCTCTGTGTCCCTCAGTCACTGAGTTACTTTCTGGAGCCCAGGAGAATTGTCCGTAGGGCCTCAAGATTCGTCAGCAAATTTTGTGATTTTGATTGTATGTCATGTGCTAGGCACTGACAGCCCTGTCTTCTGGGGAAAGAAAGTATATACTTAAGAAAGTATATACTTAATTTTTTGTTTTTGTTTTAATATCAGATGGCAAGTTCAGAGACGACAGAGGAAACGAGGTGGGTAGGAAGTGCCGGTGGTCATAAATGGGGCTCGTCAGGGAAGACTGAAGAGGCCGGAGTGTGAGCAGTGCGGGTGTCAGTGAGGAGAAGCTCGCTCGGTCCTAAGGAGTCGATACCTGCAAAGTCTCAGGCACCTGGGCTCCTTCGCTTTGAGTGCGCTGCGTATGCCTTATTTTATGTGGCTAATGCTGTCTGGTTAAGCCTGAGGATTGCTACTCACTAAATTTAACACTCCTTGGCTGTTTACTGATAGCAGTAGAAGGGAGTGGTCTAGAAGCATGGAAAAACGATTTTGGACTTTGAAAGTAATTTAGGGTGTGGTACAGGCTCATAATAAAATCTTACTAACATTGCTAAGTTCTGCCAAAGCAATAAATGCTGTTATGTGAGTTATGAGTAACTACATTTAATTAGTTTTTCTTCTCTGACATTTAGAAATGGAGTACTAATTAAAGCAGGGACGTGTAACATTTTGGTTTTGAAGGTTCAGGACTTTTCAGGTGTACTGATCTTACAGTCTTGCTCACAGTTATGAAATATGTTTTGTATTGGTGTTCAAATGAAATTTTATAACATCCAATATGTGAGTGCCTTTGACCTATTTACATAAATTTATGATTGAAGTTTGAGCGAACTTTTTACTGGTATGAAAATATAAAAATTAGGTTAGGAATCTTACAGATTGCATCGTGTCCTCAGAACCACAAGTGAAATTTCTTGGTTAAGGGAAGCGTGCTAGTGATGGCTGAGTGTTACAGGGACTGCCGTGAGGAGCAGCTGGACCTCCGAAGCAGGAGGAAGTGGGCGTCTCTGGAGTTGGGAAGTACGTGGACACTTGTGTTTGCGGCCAGGGGGAAGCCTTATTTTGGCTAGTGCTTTTAAAGCACATATGTAGATAGTACACCTAAATAGGCTTTTAAAAGAGGTCATTTTAAAAATAGATGATTAGAAATCACGGTTTTATCCTTCTAGCAAGCTGAACCAATCAGTGACACCGTTCCCTACAGCAGGCCAGTTCTTCTCTTCCCTGGCTCCTTTTCTTTACCCTTGGGGTGATGGGAGTAGCTTTTGGAATGCATTCTGTGACCTGTGCTGTTATTTTACAGGCACAAGAATCAAGAATTTTCCTTTTTCTTCTATTTTTGGAGGAGAAAAGCCTAAGTTAATTCAGCTTATTCTTTTTTGTTTATCAGCTGTGACTGTTCTTTCCATCTACATGAACCCACATTTCATTAGAAAAAAAAATATTTCAACTGTGTTTTAAAAGTCAGCTCTGGGCCAGGGTGGCTCCAGTGCCTGTCCCGGTAACCACATACCATACTGGGCGTGGAGACTCACCCCAGCAGCAATCAGCACCACATACCACAGTGCCGGGCGTGGTGGCTCACGCCTGTCATCCCAGCACTCGGGAGGCAGAGGCAGGAGGATTGCCGTGCTGTGAGTTTGAAGCTGAGCTCAGGGCCAGCCTGAACTACTAAGCGAGACCCTGTCTCAAAAAAAAAGTCAGCTCCACACAGAGAGAGCTTCGCACTTCTGGGTGTTTAAACGTGCCTGTCCTACGCCTGGCACATACTAAGTGTGCTGTGAGTATCTGCTACTCCCCGCCTCACTATGATTTTCTTGTCAGCGATTTGAGTTCTGACTTGACTCTAAACCGTTTCTGTCAGCACTAAAATGTTCCTTGCTCTGTTAGCCCATGGTCCTGAACCTTACTACATTTTGCTTCGAGCAGACACTCCCCTAGACTATTGTTTTGTCATGCTCATTTTATTTCTTAATGAGAAATAAAATATGTGTATATTCCTTTTCTTTAAAACCCTGTTACCAAGGAGATAAATCCCACCTGGTTTTGCATGGTCGAGTCCTAGTTCACTTGTGTTGGGACTCATGGTTACCACTTTAGTTTCTATTTCTCCTCTTCTGACTTTTTCCCTGACGGTTAACATCACATATATTGGCCCCAAGTTCCGGAATCTTCTGCTGCTTGTCTGTTTTCCTAACATTGGGCTCCACTGGGCTCAGTGGTGTTTTTACTGCTTTCCCCTTGTCTTGGGAGAAAAGCTTTGAGATTACGTTTCATTCAGTATCATAAACCAGAGATTTTTAAAACTTTCCTCAAAACCACATTTCTGAAAAAAAACCCTAACGTCCCCAAAGAGCTTTAGTATCAGGGTTATATATTTGCTTTATTAGAAGTGAAAATTATAAAAATTCATTCAGTAATTTAAAAAAACCACTTTCATGTTAACATAATACATTATGAAAGTTATCTCAGTGAGGAAGAAACATTATCTTAACACTATTGCAGATGTCTTTAACGTAAGGCAGTTGGCGCCTCCTGTTCTTGCATTAGGATATGTGGTTTTATTTGGGGTAAATCATGAAAATCTAGCCTCTTGCATGTATGTAATTGTAAGGGGAGGAACACCTGAGAGTCTGTTAGGACTGGTTTTCTATACCCAGACTGAGGAGTGCAGTGCAGAATGTGAAATCGTCAGTGAAGTCTTGCACATAGTTACGTTAGCATCCGTTGTTTTGTACTTGGTAACTTTCCCCTCGCCCAGCCTTGTAACACATGTACTCAGTATTTGCAAACTACCAATTCACTAAGTGATACAGATCTCCAAAATGTTAATGTGCTTCATCATACACAATTTTTGAAGTCACATTTAAGATGATCAGCAATCTCCTCTGAAGAGCCCTTTAGATACTGAGACATTGTCAAGTTGAGCCGGCAGGTACACATTTTCCAGAGTTCTGCGTTACACTCGAAAGCAACAACACTGTCAGTTTTCTTGCAGTGACAGCTCACTTTGTTCGTGTATGGGGTCTGTCACATACCCGTTCTTCAGTAGCCTAGTTTATCACACAACGCCAACAGTCTCCCAGGAGCTTTTCTCATGACAGCCATTGTCTGTACTCAGCGCACCCTTCCCGTTTCGTCTGGAGAATGGCCCAGCTCACAGTGCACAATCCACATCCCTCTTGAGAACCGTGAGAGAAACTGGCCGTGTCGCTGACTGCAGCCACGTGCAGTGAAGAGTACAGGGACCGCCACCGTCCCGCTCAGTTCTCGGGTGCTGCTCCGCGTGTCCCTCCCACCTTGGGCTCCTGCTTTTGTCCCACCTGCATGTCTCAAAGAGCTGGATGTACAGCCTGACCTCGGATTCCATCACTGCTTTTGCACCATCAGTGAATGCTCCACTGGCCATTTGACAGTTTCAGTAAAGAACATGTCTCTCCAGCAAAACTGGTTTTCAACTCGATATCACTAATAAATTCTGAATTTCTAAAGGGTTAGAGAATTAAACTCATTTAAAATAATCGGGCAGATTCAAACTGTTCACCTATACTCACTGGTCTTTGTAAGCTTTTGCTTCTGAGAGGCTCAGAGCTCACAAACCTGCAGTCGGTTGGACAGGAGGATACACTTTTGTAGCTGAAGTCTTTGCTTTCCTGAAACCACGTTAATGATACTTGCCATCTAGTCTCGATCAGTTCCTAGCAGTGTGAGCTTCCACACAGGACGGCCTCTGTCAGCTCTGAGCGCTACTCCTGTGTATGAAGTTGAGACGACGCCCCCCATCTCACGGGTGCTGAAGACGAAGAGGCCGCGTGTGGCTCCTACGGAGGAATGACTGGTGTGGCAAGGCGCTCTGCAAATGGTGCAGTGAAGATGGGTTTTGGGGCTTTCTCTTGTAGTAGATTATAGGGAAAAAGAATGAGACCGGGCTTTCTGAGCCGAGGAACCGAAGGAAAATGAAGTCATTCCGCTTTGTTCAGATTGCCTGTGTGACTTCTTAGTCCATCCAAGGCCAGACACCACAGACCAGACAGGGTCTTAGACTTCTCTGTGCCACTGCCACCCTTAAATAACTAAACTGATGCGTTAATGTTTGATCTTCTCAGCATTTTCTTGTGTTTATGAAAAGCTGATTAAGTTCTGTGAGAATCCTGTAGTAGTGTTGACCTAGTTAAATCTAAGACCAAGTCTTCTGTTTTCTCGCTTTTTGATCCAAGGCAAGTCATCGTCCTCAAATGGAGTGACACGCATCATGACTATCTCGCTTGTTCCAGTTTAAGGAGACACAGGGCGGGAAGTGCTTTTTCACTGAGATTGCTCTTATCCTCAGTTATAGTAACTCTCAGGGACAGAAAGGGAGGCTGCCCTTTATGGAAACCTCAGCACACCACCATTCTCATCTGAGGCTAACTGATTACAGCCCCTGACTCTCCAGGGCAGTTAAGGGAAAAGTACCTAAAAAGAGCTTATTTCTGGATGTACCGCCTGTTGCAACAGTTTTAAATTTCCTGCAGTCTGAGTCTGACCCCTCCCCTCCTGGCAGCCACACAAATGCCCAGCCACTGGTAAAATCCAGCAGGTGACTCCCAAATAGATTTCAGAGTTGTGAAGACAACTATAGCGCTTGCCATCTTAAGCCAGTCAATTTGGGGACAGAATGATGTGCAGAAATAGCTAATGAAATGGAAGCTAGGACGCAGATGCAGGCTACTGCTATAATAAAATAACAAATGGCCTGGGCTTTGGTGGGGGGTGCTGGCGGCAGCTCCAGGACACTCAGGCGGGAAGGGCAGTGAGGAGCGGGTGTTAGACGAGTAGGAATGGTTCAAAGTTTGGCAACATGGTGTCTGTGGAAGATAGAAAATATATCTAAAGAACTTGGAGATCTGACTAAGACTATTTCCAGACAGAATGGTAAAAGTGCCAACTGGTTCCTTTTAGCTGTGTAGGATAAGAGATAAAATAGATCAAAAATGAAAGTACCACGCAGAAAACTTGAACACAAGACTTACTGAGTTGGAAAATAAAACTCATGGCCAGCTTTTCTAGTCTGCAAAAGGCTTCCAAATGGCCGTGGGGCGAAGAGCACATCTGCAGCGCTGTCGGTAGGTGGGACGCCTGGCGCGGGTCCCCGGGAGCGCTCTGCCGCCTTCGGTTAGGACTGCCGGAAGATCCAGGGTGGACGTCCCGTGCAGGAGCCCCTGGGGGACCGTAAAGGGCACAGTAAGGTGTCGAGGGGCCCCTTGAGATGTGTGAGGAAAGCTCTTGTCTCATACAGGACTCTCATACGAGCCTGAAGAGAATTATACTGGCAGAAACCAAAGAATCGGAGTAAAGAGACAGGCTATGGGGAAGGAATGGAAGCCTCCGCCAGGGCCGGCGAGCCTGCGGCACGCGTGCCACAGCAAGTCATTTGTTGCCATTGAAAGTTCTTAAAGGTTCACATCACTGCCTGCTAAGACAGGGCAGGAAGGCTGTTCGACTACAGAAATGGGCCATTCCTCATTGTAAAGGAGGGAAGAGCCAAGGTCCTCGGAGCAGCACGGCGGTGGGGGCGGGGGGGCGTGCCTCAGTGCTGTACTGGTACTCCCTGTGCGTCTCACACACCGCACACCAGCACCCACAACACCCCTTCCATTTTCTTCTGCCGGAGAGTCTCTTCCTGTCTCACTGGGAGATTTAAGGGCGTTAAAACCTAAGCAGCCTCGCTCACACCTAAGCCCGACTTAGGTCCTGGAACCTTCGGCCTGAGCCGCAGCTCTACTGGGTCGGACACGGAGGGTGTTGGGAGGGACATACAAGTTTTCTGCTGTGAGGGCCATGAGCACAGGGCCCCGACAGCAAACCACTGTGGTTTGTTTTACCGGGGCCCAAGGCCTCTCGCGTGCACATCTGTGTAATATCCTTCCCATAATTCGAGTCTTGACTTAGGACTTGCTTAACTGATGGAGTACCGTGGGAGAGGCACCGTGCCGCCTGGACCTTCTGCCCTGGCCCTCTCGAGGGCCTTGAGCTGCTGTATATGACGTTAACTGTCCCACCAGAGGGACTGTGTGGAGAGGCTGAACAAGCCCCCGTCCCTGTGCCTTGCCTGAGGCCAGTCCCCTTCTTACCGCACGGGAGCTGGGCCAGG
Organism: Petromus typicus; assembly: GCA_004026965.1. Taxonomy (NCBI): domain Eukaryota; kingdom Metazoa; phylum Chordata; class Mammalia; order Rodentia; family Petromuridae; genus Petromus; species Petromus typicus. The sequence continues at coordinate 50,622 of PVIR01008006.1, forward strand.
AGTGGTCTTCTCTGCCCGGGGCGAGTCCACACAGGCGCAGGTGGAGGGCAGGAGGTGTGGAGTGTTCGTTACATAGCAGCAGGTAAACAGGAGACCCAATTAAAGTGACCCATGAGCTACCACAGCAATGAATGCTAATGAGGACAAGAGTGCAGAATGAAGCTGTAGCCTCACTGAGGCAGGCTGGCCGGGTAACTCAGGCGGAGCAAAGTCACAACGTGAAGACTGACGTGGAGGCAGTGAGGCGCGCCTGAGCGGAGCCTGCTGTCCCGCGTCCTTGTGGGGATTGGTGGGGCGTGAGGAAAAGGGAGAACCACAGAACCTAGAGATTCGTTTGTGAATGTTAATGTTGGAAACCGGAGCTTGCTCTGCTCCGGAGGAAAGCAGTTTGTGATTGTGTGCAGCTGAGAAGAAAAGCTTTCCCTGCCTCTGCAGCGCTCAGCCTTGAGCGGAGTCCCCTTCCAACCAGAGTCCCTGCGCTTCTCAGGCGACCAGGGCGTCTTGCTTCTCTGTTCTGTTGTGTCACCCGTCTAGCAGGGCTCCCGTCCCCACCCGGCCTTGGGCCTCGCCGTCCAGGGCTGTGCTCATGGCTTGTGTCCCTGGCTTCCTGGCCCCACCGCAGCTCTGCTCTGTTTTTGCCTTCACCCGTTGACTCCTGGTTACTAGGATGGTTATCTGCTTGGCTTTTGCTTCTCTTGCATCTCGGATTTCTACTGGAGATAGAAGAAACCTCCCGGAGATAATGTGCTAGTAACATGTATTATTTAGGGCTCTCCAGAGGAACATAGTACAGGAATGTATAGAAATACATAGGCAGAGCGATTTACCAGAGTCGGGCGGCACAGCCCCAGGCGCCTGCTGGGATGGAAGGCGGGAGAGGCCACCGTGGCTGTCCGAGTGCTGGAAAGTCAGAGGACCCAGGAGCTGCTCAGCCCAAACAGCTGGAAGCCGCAGACAAGAGCGGTCAGGGATGCAGCACGGAGAGTCGCCAGTGTGAGTCCATAGGAAGCGGAAGATACCAGAGACAGGAGACGGGTACCCAAGGTGACGGCAGCGCGGGGCATGCCTGCTCAGGAAGGCCGGACTCTTCAGAATGGCACGACTCCTTCCTTCCCTTCTTCCATCCAGGCTACAGCACAGGGGCTTCAGCGCGCCGGCCTAGAGGTCCGTCCTCCACAGACCCAGCCAGAACTGTGCTCCCTGCTCTAGGGATTTCTCGGTTCAGTCCAGTGACATATGATTCACAGTCACAGTGGGGCATTTCTTGCGTGATTATCACGTAGCCTAACAGAAGCAGTTCTCAAGGTGTTGGTTGCATCAAGAGTAGTTGTTAAAAATGCATATTTTCAAATCCCACCCACAGATCCTCTCTTCGGGCACCAAGACCATGCCTCGGTCACCGGACACTGGTTTAGAGTACAAGCCTGGGCTCCTGTGTTTTCTCTTTCCTCTTGCTAGGTAACTCCGAGTGTTTCCCTCCACCAAAGGAGGCACTGGGGAGGCCGTCAGGTGAGACTAAAAATGGGGGTAAAATACCCTTGGATAAAAAGATCCACTTTTGATGTTGAAGATGCAGACTAAAATAATAGCTCATCTCTTGTTTATTCCTTTGTCTCTGACTTTTCCACCTAGAGTCAAGTGCTGGCCAGGTTTAGAGTTATGTTGATCGATTCTGAAGGCAGCCTGTGAACAGCTCCTCAAAGCTAGGAAAATCCGTGCGGTTGGCACCTGCATTGTGATGAGCTTATCTCTCAGCTGCACGGTGTTCCCCAAGTCATCCTGCTCAGGGTGATAAGTCCGGGTCACCGTGGGCAGGAGCCGCAGAGCACACGGCCTGGTTAGAAGCCCAGACAGCCCGAGCTGACAGAGACGACAGCCCATTTCACTTTTTTTTTTTTTTTTAAGGTTTTTTTGAAACAGGGTCTCACTTTGTGGTTCAGGCTGGCCCTGAGCTCAGCCTCCAACTCACATCACAATCCTCCTGCCTCTGCCTCCCGAGTGCTGGGATTACAGGCGTGAGCCACCACACCCGGCACTGTGGTCTGTGGTACTGGTTGCTGCTGGGCGTGAGTCTCCCACACCCAGTATACGTATGTGGTGACCGGGATCGAACCCGGGCCCTGCGCTTGCATCACAGGCGCCGGAACCATTGAGCTAAATCCCCGGCCCCCCATTTCACTTTTCACGAGGCTGGGCCGGAGCTTTGCCTCCGCTTCATCTTTAGTCCCTGTCAGCGTCTCTGAGACAGGCTTTATGGATGGCTATGGTGGGGCTCAGAGAAATTTCAGTAACTTGTCCACAGGTGAGAGCGAGGAGTAAAATAGGTCTGCTTGGCCCTGGTGCCTAGACTGCCGAGATACTCTGGGCCGGCCTCTCGGAGCCGAGGGCCACGCTGGGTTAGGACCAGGCCCGAGGACTGCTGCCTTAGAGCACACCTTGGTGTTTTGCAGGGAATACACAGGGGAACATATGGCTAGGTAGGACCTGTGTTAGCTTTCTGTTACGAGAACACGGTTGGAGACAGCTTACAACGTGAAAAGGTTCACTGCTGCGGAGCCTTCAGCCCTGACCGAGAGGCGTACTGCTCCTCAGCTTCCGCCCGCTGCCATAGTGCCGTGGTAGGGAGGGTGGTTAGAGCAACCTGTCTCTGTTTCCTGCTAGCCAGGCGCTGAAGGGAAAGGGGGAGGCTGAGGGCCCACCACCGCCTTCGAGGGATGCCTGGCATGAAGCCCACCTCCACCACCTCTCAAGGGCACTGAGCTGGGCAACTGGGTCTTTAACTCATGGAGCCACTTAACACCCAAACTATGGCTGTACCAGAGTGGAACCCCGGACCCAGGTCTTCTGACCCCAGCGTGGCCTCACACATGGGGAGAAAAAATGGCTGAATCTGAGAGGGAGGGAGGAATGAGAGAGAGAGGGAGAGAAACAGACAGACAGAGAGAGAGAGAGAGACAGACAGAAATGGAGACAGACAGAGCTGTTTTTCTTTTTTGTGTTGAGATAACTAGGGAATTCTTGATTGCTCCAGCAATGGTAGCTTTTAGAAAAATTCCTAGCGAAAAGCACCTGAGTCCTGCATTTCACCAACTGCCTGTAATTGGGGGAAAATGTAAAGACAGCTGTGAATTCTTCTCATTTTGAGGATTTGCAAAACCTCTAACAGCCTCAATGTGGAGTCTTTTGTTGCTGTGAGAATTGGCAAAGGGTAATAGTTGAGCCACAGGCGAGAGCGGCTGGCTGTGGAAACCCAGGTTCCCAGCTCAGACCCAGAGGGGCGGCGGCATAGGTAGTACCCTCTGCGGTCAAGACTGTGGCTTGGCACACAGGGGACTCTGTCACAGCAGGGACCTACATTCACTGTCAGCTCTGCCCGAGACTTGTGAGAATATAGGGCAAACTCACCCATGTGGGCCTGGATTTTCGTTTTAAATTACAGTGGACGTGGGCTATGAACACCTTGGGTTATGATGGGAATTTTAGTTTTAACTTATGAACAAAGTCTTGAGTTATGGCCCAAATGCCAGATGGCCTTGGATACTGATTTAACCTGTAACGCACTCTGGAAAGAACATCACAGTGTCCTTTCCTGTGTGGGGTTAACTGAGAAGTCCCGGCCGGTGTCTCTCTGAGGACAGTGAGATCGGACTGTGGACAGGAGAGACCGAAGGCTGTGCGAGGAGCCTGGGCCTTCACTGACTAACGCGAGTTACAACCAGCCCTTAGGAACCAGCTGCGTTCATAGTCGAGGACCACTGCGTCCTGGCAAGGCTCAGCTACTGGCAGAGACAGGAACTGAATGAGAACGGCTGCAAAAGAACCTGGCTTTGCTGAAGCTGGGCCGCCCTGTCATTTGCAGCACCATCTTGCGGTTTTCAGCCGAGTCCCGCAGCTGATGTGGCAGTGCCATGTTCCGCTTATGCTGAACCAAGGTTGGGCCAGGTCTGGTTCTTCCCAAGGGCCTCATTCTTACCTGCACAGCCACATCGGGGCCTTGAGTTCTCTCTCAAATATATTGCACCATTTATTGAGAACCTGCTAGGTCCCTAGCATTAAGTTGGTATTTTTACAAGTTATGACACACAAAAAATGAAGTAATAATAGCTACTATTTATGTACCACGAACTCAGCATTCATTGTTGCTAGTCTGCAAATCACCCCCTCAAGGTCCCCTTAGGACCCCACACCCAAGACAGTGTCCTCCTCACCCCAGGCACGATGTAAATGTGGTCACAGCTCCTGTCGTACCCAGGAGTACACTGAGGCACACAGGTATTCAGAAACTCATCTGAGATCACAGGGGTGGGGAGCTGTGCCCAGGGGTGCCCAGACTCTTCAGCACTGCCAACTGCTGTGACTTATGGAAATCCTACTCGGGTCAGGTCTCACCAGGAGCGTGCAGGTGGGTGTCCAGTGTCTATCGTGCATGGGGTCGGCAGATCCAGCATCGTCTGAGATGGTGCTGAGACCTCTGGCAGGGACCGCTGTCCTAGGGAATCGTGATGCAGGCCGATGGTCAAGCGCAGGAGCTGGAGAGAGGCGGGCTTGAGCCAGCCCAGCCTGCCACCCAGGGCCCCCCTCCTGAACGGGGGTGGGGTGGGGGAGCATTGGTGTCAGGCAGGAATACTGCCACAGTCCCATGAGGGACTCTACGGAGCCCCGGATGTTGTTTATAACGTAAACAGATTAGGAAGAGAAAAATGAAGGCATCGCTGGCCCTGCATGAGGGCTTACTAAGAGGAATAAGAGGCAGGGACAACTCTGAGTTCTGATGTTTTTCCTCTTTGACCAAATGATTCTTTCGTGTCACTACAGGCTAGCTTCTACTTCCTCCCCCAGGCACAGGACTGATTTTACAGGGTTTGGGGTGTCAGGACGGAAGGACTGTGCTGTGGGCTGACTGTGTTCTGTCCTCCACAGTGCCCAAGGATTCATCTGCTAGGCTGCCTGGTGGGACCCGGGGAGTTCAGGATCGGTCTCCTCCGCCCTCTGATACCCCACGGGATGCTTGTTGGTAGAACTGACCTAGACACCCGCATAGCACGTGTGGCACATGCTTGCAGGGCCCACGCGCAGGCAAGGAGGGAATCAGGAGCCCGAATCTGGAGGGCCAGGTGGAGACCCCACCAGGCCCACACGGGGCTCTGCGGCAGGATTAGGCAAGGCCAGTGAGGGGCTGAACCTGGCTCTGAACCTGTGGGTAAAGAGCTGTGAGCCTAGGACCTCACAGGATGTCCTTGTGTCCTTTCTAGGTGGGCAGGAGGCCGAGAGCGTGGACAGAGCCCTGAACATGAGCTAGGAGACGGCCCCGGGCGGGTCTGCCGTGTGCAGTGTGTGCTGTGGCAGGGCCCCTGGGCCTGGTCCTTCATCCACGGAGGGCTCAGGCCTCACTGTCAGAGCGCTTGGCCCTCCTTGCGCACCACAGGCCTCTCCGCTTTCCGCTGCCCTGCTCTGAGCCCTCTGAGGACATCCACTCCCCTTGGACTGCACTGGGCTTGGTGTCAGCGTGTCAGGTTCAGCTGGGACAGGGACTCACTGAACTGGACCACTGCGGGGTCCAGGAGTCCTCAGTTCCAGCCTGTGTTTCTTCGCAGAAGTCAAACTGACGGAAAGTTTACCGAGGACCTAACAGCGTTCATGATGATCGCTCCTTTTAGCAGTCTCTAGGTTGTCCCAAATGTCACCCATTTTCATGGCTGAAGATTCTTAGCGGTTATGCTGAACACTTCCCGTGTGTCTTGGGAGCGGGTCACACAGTGGACCAAAGAGATGCCACCCTGCAGTCATGGAGCACACATCAAGTCTGGGACAGAGGTGATAGGGCAACAGGAAGTCCTGGGTCCTTAACACCTGTAATGATTTTTAACAGGCTCTTTGCTTTCACATTTTCCCACTTTGGATTTTTATCCCATTGGTAAACAAAAAGAATTAATTATGCAGATGGTGATAAGGTAATAAAAGAGCCACAAACTCTTTTCTGTGCACACTGGTGTTGACCCACTTGAGTGGCTGGCTGGGCTGGGAAGGCAGAGCGTCTCTCTGAGGGGCATGGCAGTTGGGATCTGAACAGCAAAGAGCTGCTGACTGTGCGTCCAGGCAAAGGGACAGCAGCGCAGGGCCCGGAGAGGCAGGAGCCTGCAGTGTCGGGGAAGAAAAGGTAGTCACTGTGACCTGGGCGACGGGGGGAGCCTGGCTTTAGCCTCAGCACAGTGGGACACTGCAGAAGAGTTTAGGCCTGGGCAGAAATGGCCTGGCTCAGCAGGGGCCCTTTCTCCCTGGGTGGCCATGGCTGGAGGCAGTGTTTTGATTATCATGATTGGGAAGTTGCCGCTGGAAACCAGTGGGTAGAGGCCAGGACGTTGCTCGGTCTCCTGCACTGAGCAGCTTCTCACAAAAGCCAAGACGTCTTTCCGAGGTCAGTCTACACTGTTGGTGGGAGTATGAAATGGTGCGGTTGCTAGGGAAAGCAGAATAGCAGTTCCTCAGAACTATAAAGAAAGATTTTCCAATGATCCCGCAGTTCCGTGGAGGGGCATGTACCCAAATAGTTGAAAACAAGGGCTCAGTTATTTGCACAATCAGGTTCACAGCAGCATGATTCACAACAGCTAAGTGGAGGCAACTGGAATGTTCAGCAACAGATGAATGGATAAACCCAGTATGTACACACATAAGAGCATTAGTCACCTGTAAAAGGAAGGGACTTCAGCACCCGCTGCCACCGAGGAGAACCTGTGCGCACTGTGTTGAAGAAAGAAGCCAGTAACAAAAGGACAAGGGCTGTGTGACTTCACGGACCTGAGGGAGCAGGGAGGTCAACTTCAGAGACAGACAACAGAATGGTGTTGCCAGGGCTGGAGCAGAGAGGATGGGTTCAGAGTTTCAGTTTTGCATGAAGACATTTTTGGAGATTGGTTGCACAACAGTGGGAACGTGTTTAACACTACTCATCAGTATGCTTCAACATGGCAGATAATAAATTTATGCTGTGTATATTTAATCATAATCAAAGAAAAGAGGACACTGCGGTTGCTGGTGGAGTGTGTCCCGGGGGGTGACAACTCTCCAGAGTGGAGGATGTGGTGGCTTGGACGTGGCATCGCAGGGATGAGAAACGCTGATGGAGGGTGGGAACCTGCTGGCGGGGAGCCGGAAGGACTTGCTGACGGCTGGAGGGTGGGGATTAGGGGACAAAGCCAAGATCACTCAGCTGATAAAGGGCACATGAGACCTGAACTCACTTCCTCTCCAAGCACTCACTCCTTTTGACATCCCCCCATGGACTAGAAATCTCAAGGGGACGGTATCTGTTGTCATCCGGGTCCATTTCAGGCTACTGGAAAACGGGGGGCAAGCAGCTCATCACACTGACCTCAAAAACGGCATGATTCCCTTAAGCTTTAACCTTGTGGCATTAGCTTTATTTGTTTCAGATTCCTGCACCCAGAGCTGCCAGCAGTCTGGTCTTGTCTGCCAGCTGCTCCCTCGGGCCACCTCTCTGGCCCTGTGCTGCCGTGCGGCTATCATCATGGTGGGCTCACCGCAGCCATTTGCGTGTGGTTTTCTGTACAGCTGGTCGATGAAGGATCATAGACTAAGCTGCTGCAACAGCAGATTCCTGTGAGACTGCAGAAATCTCTTTCAGCGCTAGGTAGTGAGCAACTCGCTGGGAGTGGCCTTCTCCTACCTTCTGTTTTCACTTCTGTTCCTTCAGGTTTAGGTCGCTAGGAAACCAAACAAACAGAAAAGGCTTCCGGAGGTCACCTGAGGTCACAATGGGAATCATGCTTTAGTGGTTGCCAAGGGTTTGTGAAGAGGCGGTGGCAGTGCTCGACTGGACCTCTCGGGGTCAGTTTGTTCTTTTCCCCCACCTTTCCTTACTTGGTCCA
>PVIR01008007.1:0-58433 GCA_004026965.1 Petromus typicus
CCCACCGGTGGCCAGGGCAGAATGGCACACAGCACCAAGGGGTGGCCCCTCCGGGCTCTCGGGCCGGGCAGCAGCCTGCCATGCTCAGGAGTGGAGGAAGGCGGCCCCGAGGCACACCGGGCAGAAGGAAGGCTTATGATTTATGAGGCTCCAGAGGCAATTTATTTCCTTTAAATATTAGCGAGCTGAAGGCAGGAACTTCAGAGGAGAAAAATGGAATTCAAGGGACATTAACCTCCAAGTATTCACAGCACTGCGGGTCCCTGTCCGGTCCGCGATGTCACTCAGAGCTTTAGCAGACAAAGTCAGCACGTCTCTGACAACACAGTGAGAACTGCCCAAACCGAGGCGCTGGCCCAGGCCGAGAGACACAGGCTGTCAGAGCTCCCGAGGTTACAGCTGAAGTGGGGCGTTGGCCCAGCCTGTAACCCCAGCACTTGGTAGGAAGAGGCAGGAGGATCGCGTGAATTCAAGGCCCCCTGGGTTACAAAGTGAGTGCTAGGTCACCCTGACCTGCAGGAGAGACCCCGCCTCAAAACAAAACAAAACACAAAACAGAGAAGGACCTGGACCAGAGACGCTTAAATACTGTACAAGGCAAAGAAATGCAGGCTCTGTTTTCCTGAGGCAGCTTCTGCAGGGCTGTTGGCCGCCACCTTCCTATGCTGCGCCTGAGAGGGGGAGCCAACCCACCGCCCCTCGGCCCCTCGGCCCCTCGGCCCGTGGACAGCTTCCCGACACACAGCTTTCCCCGGGCCAGACCCCAGAGGGTGGGGTGTGAACTGTCTCCCACGTGTTCTGACACAGCACGGCTTTTACATATACGAAGTACAGAGAGGGCAGGAAAATCAGACAGCAGTACTACTGTCCTGTTTGAGACGTCTACAAGTTCGTGGTATATTTAAAGAACTTAGTTTAGAATAGAGTTTACCTTGCAACCCTATTCTAAACATAATAAATAACTAACGTGTTTGTGGAATGTTAGTTGAAATCTGGTTAAATAGCAGGGCTTAATTTATGGATTTATTAGATTTAAGAGTTGTGAGGCTCTCAGAAGTAAAATTACAAGTGCTAAATGCACAAATGCACTTTTGCATGTTAAAAGGAGTTAAGTCAATTCTTAAGTGAAATCACACACTGACTGAAGACGTGTGTCTTGGGCCGATTTTATGAATAAAATAGTAAAGGCTATGAAGATGGGACAGCGCGGGAAGCCACTCTGCCTTCACACTCTGCACAGCCACTCTGAAGAGCCACAGGAAACCTGGGGAGTCCTCTTCACGCCAGAGCCCTGTGACAACGCAAAGGACAGTGCCAGCTGCGCGGCGGGGTGGGAGAGCCACAGCCTCCGCTACCCGGCCAGCTCGTCCCAGTGGACGCGGTGCTGTGCTAACGGGCGCCAGGAGCCGCTCATTCACACCATCGCGCAGCACTCCTGAGACAGCCCACCCCCGGCATCCCGTCAGGGAATTCTTGCGTTTTAGGCTGTGGGATGTATTTCCTCTCACTAGCCTTTCCTTACAGCAATTAAATGTGTGATTAACCTATAATTAAGTGGTGGGTGATAATTTCCCATGCATCTCCTCTGATAAAATGTCTGTTCAATTTTGTATGGGCGTTGTAGCTGCTATTGTTTGTGGTCCTGGGATTGAACCCAGACCTTAACTGTGCTACATCCCTATATTTTTATTTTGAGACAGGGCATCACGAAATTGCTAAGTTATCCACACTAAACTCAAACTGCAAACTCTCCTGCCTCAGCCTCCCAGAGGCTGGGATAACAGGTATGTACCATGATGCCTGGCAGCTTCGGTATTTGGGGTTTTGTAGTATATCCTATCTCTCATTTCGGCTTTTCCTGAGTAGTTGAAGCCAGCATTTCAAATCTCTGCTCAATAGCAGTGTGGCAGGGGGACATCCCCGCCGGCTTCCGTTGTGAGGCATTACTTTGGTTCTTCTACATTAAGGTGCTATTAGCTTTTGCATTTGATCTTTAAAAACCTTTTCGCTGTGGAAAATCTCAACACACACAGCGCAGAGAGAAAGCTTTCCAAGTACGCGAGCTCTGCACAGCCTGGGTGACTCCATCGCTTCCTCTCTGAGCTGTCCCAGCTGCGGACCCAGCTGAGCTCCCTCCCGCGCCCTCCCTCCAGCTGAGCCCGGAGTGCTGGGGACTCGCAAACTGCAGGTGCTTTTGAACTGATGAGGTCAATGAAGTGTGTAATTTGGGGACTTGATACATAATCCACACTCAGCTGACTTCCCATCTGAGCAGAGCGTCTGCCCCATGAAGTCCCCTCTCCACCCGCAGTCCCTCCAGCACTGGCACCGGCTCTGACTTCTGTCCCTGCCCCCCTGCACTGGGGACTGAACCCCGGGAGCGCTCAGCTACTTCTCCAGCCCTTTGATTTCTGATTTTGAGACAAAGTCTCCAAGTTGCTCAGGCTGCCCTTGAACTTGCTGTCCTCCTGCCTCAGCCTCCCCAGTGCTGGGCCTCAGGTGTGCGCCCTGCCTCCTGCACACGTGCAGTATCGTTCTGGGGAGAGAATGAAGCACGGAGTGCTGGGTCCTGTCTCTTCACCGAGGGAGGTCGGGGCCTCTCCCCGGCGGAGACTCCAGCTGTGTGGCAGGGGTGTGTCCCCTGTACCCACTTCCTGGCTCTAACCTCACCCTCGGGAGGGGTGGGTCCCAGGCAGAGGCCTCACAAGGGGACCCGGCCAGCAAAGCAGGCCCAGGGTGTGGGTGACACGGTGGCAGGGGCGCAGTATCCCACACCCCACCTGCCTGCCCCCCTGCTCTGCAGCTGTACAGACAGACTGGCTCTGGAAGTCATCAGAAACCTGTTTTGTATTTTTTAGTTACTTTTAGTTTTTTGAGACAGGGTCTCACTTTGTAGCTCAGGCTGGCCTTGAACGCACAGCAACCCTGCTGCCTCCGCTTTCTGAGTGCTGGGCTTATGGTGTGACCCCCACACCCGGCAGAAACTTGCTATTTCTCCAAATCACATGCTCTAGTCCAGGGTGGCAAACATGTGACACGTGTGCTGCAGCAGGCTGTGAGTATCAGTGAGAGCTCTAAAAGGTTCGCCATCGCTGGTCCACTCCCAGAATAAACCCACACTGCCAGCACGGGGATGTTTAATACTTGAGGTGTTTTGTTTTGGTTTTGGTTTTACTGAGATGGGGTCTCACTTTTATAGTTCAGGCTGGCTCTGAGCTCAACCCTGAACTCACAGCAACCCTCCTGCCTCTGCCTCCCAAGTGCTGGGACTGGCCCTGGTGTATGTTTTTGTATGTCCATCAGATTAAATTATTTGGAGGTAGAGAGAGTTAACGATAGCGTGGTGTCCTTATCAGACACTAAGATCAGGGCCAGCTGGGGATTTACTGCAATGGTTCTGGTACCTATCTTGCAAGCACAAGGGCCTGGGTTCATCCAGTAACCACATACAACAATGCTGACCCATGCCCACCAGCAATCAGTGCCACATACCACAGTGCCGGGCATAGTGGCTCATGTCTGTAATTCCCAGCACTTGGGAGGCAGAGGCAGGAGGATTGCTGAGTTTGAGGCTGAGTTTGAGGACTGCTGAGTTTGAACTACAGTATGAGCCCCTGTCTCAAAACAATAAATAAAAAAGATCAAAAGAAGTTTGAAAGCCAAATGTAGTGACATATACCTGTAATCCTAGCCACTTAGGAGGCTGAGGCAGGAGGATCACAAGTTTGAGACCAGGACGGGCAAACTACTTACATCTTGTCTTTGAAAGGCCTGGAGCGGCAGGTCTGTGCTAGAGCACTTAGCCATGGTGGATCTCCTCTATACCTGGGGTACAACTAAGTCTTCCGTCCTGGGATGCTGGAAGAATGTGGGTGGTCACAGGCAGAGAGGGCACAGCACTCAGAGAGAGCAGAGCCACTTCTGTCACTTGCAGCCTCACGACCCTTCTTGCTTTTTCCCGTCCTAGGCTCAGCAACCCCCTGAGTGTGGAGTAGCTGGCCAGGCCATGACCAAGGTGTGATGTCGCACAGGAAGCAGGCACGATGGGGTCTCAGAACAGAAACTCCCTCTTCCAATCTCAAAGGGCAAGTCTGCACCTCGAGTCCCAGTCCAACCTAGTCTTCCGTGGGGTGCATGCCGCCCTGGTGCTGGGTGGTGCCAGCTGTCCTTGGCGCCCTGTGGCTCCAGTCCCCACCTCCCCATCCCACCTCCTCTTGTAAGGAGGATACATCCCCGGGCCCAGAACTTCTCCAGCCCAGTGGTGTCCTAACTGTAGCTATGAGACTTCCTTCCAAGGTGGGGGGCGCATCGACAGGACGCACAGGGCTCCCCACCTTTGGAAACCTGACCTCTGCCATGCACCCCGTCTGCTCCCCGCTTTGGCAGGCCATGGGGCACTGCCCACCTGGGCCCTGGTCACCCAGGGCTGGGCCGCCTTGGACAAACTCCTGCACCTCACTGGCGGAAGAGGGGCCCACGGCGACACAGGCGGGGGAGGCAGGCTGTCACTATGCCCTCACACAGCCCCGCCTCTCCCTAGACAGTGAGGTTTCCTGCCAGAGGGAAAGGTCTTGACGTGCTCGTCCTGCCACTCTGGGATCGAACCCAGGGCTCCACGCACACAAGGCAGGTGCCAGCCACTGAGCCACACCCCAGCAGTGCTCACTTTCCGGAACGGGGGAGACGGGGCCTGCTTGAGCCCAGAGAGCAGATTCTGATACTGGCTGTGCCCGGGGCGCTCTGGGCCTTCTCCACTCCATGAGGGAGAGGTCTAACCAAGCGCCGCAGCGGGCAGGATGGTGAGTCTCCCTCCAACAGCCGGCCCTTCTCCCGGACAGTGGGTGCAGGGCCAGGCCACACCAGGAGAGGGCGCTGGAGAGACGCCACAGGAGGAAGCCCCTCCAGGCTGGTGCTGGGCTACCTGGGTCAGCAGCTACTTCCTCTGCCCCGTGCAGGGACAGCCCGGGACACGTACACACGGGAGCACATTTCCCCAGCCAGCCCGCTGCTTTCTTGCTGCAGCCTGCCCCACACTGTGCCAGGGGACCCAGGACACTGAGGGCCCCTCAGTTGCCCACCAGCCCAGATGTCAATGCCCTCCTCACACCAGCATCTCCATGAAGCGCATTTTCCACGTCCTCAGCCCTCAGCACCTCCCCTGGGTTCCCCTATGCCCACCAGGGCGGTTCCCTTGCCAGCCCTCCATGGCCCAGCTGGGTCCAGACAAGCAGTGAGCTTCTCCACAGCAGTGAGCGGCAGCCCTGCCTTCCCAACAGCCAGGCCCGGCCCGAGCGGAGGCCTCCCCACTGTCTGTCCTGCCTGGGGGCTTTCTCCTGCCTTGCAGTTTCTCATATCTCAGTAGTCTCATCTGGCACAGGTAAACCATGTGCCCCCGGGGAGGCAGGGGCCGCCACAACCTGAACACATACCCCATCGGCATTCCCGCTGCCGAGTCAGCGTCCTCACCACAGGAGGCGTCCCTGGCTCTTGGTTTCAGGGGCTCAGCCCATGGCCTGCCAGCTCAAGGGAGGGAGGATCAGGGCAGAAAAGCCTGGTGGGCTAGAGCTGCTCAGCTCGAGGAGGCCGGGAGACAGGGCAGAGCGGCCCTGGGGGAGCGGCGGGCCCAGGAGTCTCGCAGTCTCTCCTCCAGCACCACCCAGCCACCCTGCGGGGCCCCGGTCTCCCAGTGGCTTCCCGCCGACTGCGCTGACACATAGGCACCGGCGCCAGGCTGTTCAAACCACAGCGCGGCTTCTGTCTCTGGACAGCCCAGGAGGATCCAGACTGGTACTGTTCCGGTTCAGACTTTGGCGATGAAGGAAGGAGATTTGCAGGGGCCAGGTGACCTCGTGCGGGTGACATGTGTGTTTCAGAGCTGCACACAGACCCCCTCAGTCAGCACGAGGTGCACAGCACAGGGAGGTGTGCAGCCCCCACCCCCTTTCCTGTGTGCACAGCCTGGAGGGTTCCGCTGAAGACAAGGGCCAAACACATACAGTGAAGCCAGGTCCTAGACAAGATTTTCAACAGTCCACACTGTCAGCAGTGTCCTTTTAAGATGCGGCCAAACTGAACACAAGGGTGGGGGGCAGCCCTGTGCCAAGAATTCACCCTGAGGGCATCTACCTCGCCATCCTCCCTGCACCATCTCACAGGCTGTGGCCCACCCTGTGGAGCTGGCTGAGGCATCCGGCTCCGGGGTCCCCACAGCTGTGGGGCTCCGGGCCCCTGGGCACTCCAGGCAGCCTGGCAGCCTCCACTTCCCTGGAGGGCAGTCCCTCTTCCAGCCGTGCAAGTCCCAGTTGGGCTCAGCACACAGCCCCCGCCCAAGTGGCTTCCTGGAGGACCGGAAAGAGGCCGGCTGGAGGGACGCGCCACCAGTCGAGAGGACAGCAGTCTCCGCACGGCATCAGGACGCCCAGGCCTCCGTCCTGCCCTTGCTGCTGGCTATGCGGCCCTGGTTGTGTTTGAGCAGAAACTGGCCCAAGTCCCGCTGGGTCTGTCCAGGGAAAGCAGGTTTCAGTCCTGGGTCACCCAGACCCACGTATGTGAGCATCAGGCCTGACACACACCGACAATCCGCACCTCAGCCAGAGGACTTGCAGCCACATGGCAGGGCCGCCCCAGGGGGGCAGGGGCCCTCCACAACCTGACACACACGCACTGAAGGGGCTGAGGAGAGTGGGCGACACTGTGGCCCAGTGTGCCCATTGGCATCCTCACTTTATGACCCATCAGCTTGTGGCCCCGCTGTGGAGACAGAAAATGGACAGCAGACTCAGGACAGAGTCCAGTCCGCAGTGGGGAGTCTGAGGGAGTGGTGGCTAGTGGCTCGGCTTCCAGGGCTGGCAGAGGAGGGTGACAGGTGCCCCCAGCAGTGCCACACAGCCTGTGCCCAAAGCCTGCAGGGGCAGCTTAGCCAGGAAAGAGTCGGGAGCAGCCAGGCCGAGGCTGGACCATCTCCGTGGCTCCCCTCATCACACTGTGTCAGGGCCCAGTGCCCACACACAGCACCAAGCTTGACCACAACAGGGGCCCAACCAAGCAGCGAGCTATGGCCAGGCCGCTCCCCTGGACCTCTGCCTCAGACGCCATCAGGACCAACTTGGGTCAGGCCCTCTCAGCCATCAGTGCTGGCCTGGGCGGCTCAGGACGTGCTGGGAAGCAGCATGGAGTCTCGTGACCAGCTGTCTGGGTTTTCTTATCCCCTTTCAACCCTGCCTTCGGAGGCCACAAGTACGAGAAGCAGCTGCTGCTGGCCTCCCACACGGGGAGTGCAGAGTCCAGCAGAGAGACACGTGTCCGGACTCTCCAGAGGCAACTGCAGGTTGCGGTGCCAGAACCACCTGAGCAGTCCTGCCGGGAAGGCTGCGCCCCCGAAGCAACCCCGTGGCGACCCCTCAGAGTATCCAGCTCTGTGAGCTGTGCACCCCAGCTTCCTTCCCCACCTGGACTCCAGGAAACCAAGATGGGAGGTGTGCTGGAAAATCAGGAACTGATATGGGGAGTGTTTAAGTTTATCACAGTAAAAGAGTCCCATGAATCCCCTCAAAACCCTCCCGGGATTTGAACACACTCGTCCCACCGCCTGGCCACTTCGTGCAGCAGCTCTGGAGTCCTCTTTCCGAAGGGTCTTTACCTGCGCCATCGGGCTGCCTCAATGACCCGAATGGATTCAAAACGTGGACCTCTCACGGTCCTTTTGACCTTGAGGAAGAGCCAGAGGTCGCACGGTGCCTCATCCGTGAAAAAGGCAGATGAGGAAGCAGCCAAGCTTCGCGAGCTGCCTTTCCCCTGGGTCATGCTGAGCAGCAAGACACCATAGCTCTGATTGCACCAGGTGATGACCCCAGGAAAGCAGTCTAGACTCGCTGCAGGAAGTGGACAGTAGGATGGGGACCACAAGCCCCGCAGGAAGAAGGCAATGCCTGGTTGGTTCTTCGGATAAACTACAGGCCGGACACGTAAGGCTCACGATACATGTCTGTGAAACGAGTAAGTGAGAACTTATCTGTGATTTCACGCTGGAAGTGAGTGAGATCACTTCCTAACAGCGTAGGTATCTCCGTGAGCAGAAGGTCACAGCGGCGACCGGAGCGTGGCTGAGGGCCTGCTGTCCAGCTGCGGCAGGAACTGATCGGAGCGGACAGAGCCCCTCCCGACCAGCTGGCTCTGGACACGTCCTGCGGACACGGCCCCGCGGCGGGTTCCATCCTTTCAGCAACTCTGACGGGACAGTGTCCCAGGATGTCCCCTGGCGCGGCCACGAGCGCCCAAGCCTCGAGCCTGGGAACAGCCTCGGAGCACGGGCCAGGCGGGACCTCCGGGAGGAGAGGCCGGAGCACGGGCCAGGCGGGACCCCCAACCCGCCAGAGAGAAGGGGAGCAACGGAGAGGAGGGTTCCGAGGAGGTGGTGTGGCCCTCGGCGCACACATACGATAAGAGCTGTTAACAGCAGGATGGTTCAGAAAATAAAACCCCTCTGGAGATTTATGGGCCGGCCCGCCGCACCGCGGCTGGCAAAAAGCAACAGGGCTGAGCGAGCGCAGGGCGGCCGCTTCCGCGCCGGTGCCCGCTGGAGAGCGGCGCAGAGCTCGGCTCCCTTTGACTGGATGCAGATGGCCCGGTGAAAAATGAGACCTGCCCGCCACGCCGTCTTATCAGCGCAGAGTCCAGCCCGCGGCAGGCCCGCCAACGAACCCTCCGCCGAGCCTGGCACCAGGCGCGCCAAGCCGGCCGGGTCAGGGGGCGCGCGAAGAGGCCTCGGGAGCCCGGCGTCCGGCGGGAGGGCGGCGAGCACGGCGGCTCCCAGCCTCACCTCGCACCGCACCGCGGCCCTGCGCTCGCTCGGACCCACCTGACAGGCAGTAAGCCGCGGGCCTTTCCTCTGCCGCTGCCGCGGTACACCAGCCTGCCGGCCCAGGGGAGGGCTCCTGGAGCCGGCTCGGCCGGGCCCCGGCAGCGAGGCCGCTCCCTCAGGAAGCCCCCGGGCCGCACTGAGCCACTGAGCCGTCACACACGAAGGCCCGCTGCGGAGTGCTGTGACGTGGACTTGGGGCCAGGTTCCCAGCGTGTGAACCTTGGGGTGCTGCAGTTTGGACCTGGGGTGACCCCAGAGGCCTGTGCCCAGAAGGCTTGGAGGACAGCCTATGGAGATACATGGACCTGGAGGACCTAAGGGGCAGAGCCTGGCAGGCCAGGCGGAAGTGAGATCACGGGGTGTGGCCACCATGCTGTGCTGGGATCCAGCCCCTCCCTGTGTTCCGGCCAGGACACTGGGCTGCCACAGCAGAGGGCCCGTGCCACCATGGACTGACTCTCTGAAACCAGAAGCCAGACTTCCCTTATTAAGGTGATCATCGCAGGCAGTCTGTCATATGACCGGAAGCTGACTGACCAGCCAATTGGAACCAAACAAAGCAACTGCTAAGCAGGTCCAGGTCCATCTCTCCACAGGGCTTGTCACTTTACGAGGACAAATACAAAGGAAAAGCGGCAAAATAAAGAAAATGGCTGAGGATCTGGCATTAGATGCAGTCACGGCCTGTTTTCTGCTGCTATAAGAGAATAGCTGAGCCAGATTTATTTATAGATACATGTATTGGGTCAGAGTTCTGGAATCTAGATGTCTGAGACGAGCAGCCTGACTGGCCGGGTCTTGCATGGTAGAAGGCACCACAGGGCAAGAGGGAACAGATAGAACCACAGTCTCAAGCCCTCTTGTCGGAGTATGAGGACAGAGCCCTGCCAAGGGCCCAGCTCTTGACGCTGTGCACCAGCTCAGTTGCCAGCATGTGCTTTCCCGGTCCCACTGGAACCGCAGCCGAAGGTCGGGTGACATGCCATGTTTTTCTTTTCAGGTAAGATGCAGGGCTTCACACAGAGGCCATGCTTTGAGATGAATTTACAGTTTCTGATTCTCAAAAATCACATGAATTCATTTCAAGGACAGGCTTAGAAGTTCTTAATTACTTTGTGTGAGGGTCTGCAGGGCCAGGGTCTGGGCCTGACATCTGAGGGGGACGTTCCCAGCCCCCCCTGGCTGCAGCTTCCCCTGAGACAGGTCACCCAGTTCTTTCCCCACCTCTCCCCCACTCCCCAGGAGGGTGGGATGCATCAGAAGCCAGGTCCCCAGGCCCTCACCCAGGACTGGGGCTCTGAGGCTGAGCCTTGGCATAGGCAGCTTTGCAGCTCCAGGAGAGGGCAGAGAGCCCAGCTAGGACTCCCACGTGCTGGGAGTCATGCCGCACTTACCACTCTCAACCTCTCTGGGGCAGCCCAAGCAGAGGTGAGCAGAGGCCGCCCAGATTCACTGACAGACCTTTCCGATCCTGCCACTAGCGGCGGATATCACTGCTCATGGGGGCAGCAGTTTCTGCGGGCGTGGTGGACCCTGCCGGCAAGCAGCAACATCCGAGTCTCCCTCACCTGGTATCACCTGTGGGGACTTCAAAGGTGCCATCTGGAAGAGACCAAGAGGACGGGAGAGCACGCCCTGCTGGCCCTAGGTGAGGAGTGATATGGACCCTCCACCCCTGCCAGGCACCTCAAGGTCATCCAAGGTCATGTCACCAGAGCACTGACCAGAGATGGCTCCACCCTCCTCCCCGCCTGGGGAGTGACGAGAGAGGCCGGCGTGAGGACACCTCTGAGTCCTCCCTGGCTGGATAAGAACTTGCGGCAAAGGCCAGCTGCAGAGGAGAGGGTCAGGCCTGGCTGTGGTGCTTGTGCCCGTCGATGTCCCGCCCACGGCCCCCCAGGAGCTCCGTCGGGCAGCCCTTCACGGGCATTCCTGGGAAAGCGGGATGCTGCTTACAGAGCGGTCACTGACCTTGAACTTCTCAAATGCATTTTCCAATCTCTCCCTTCTATTGCTGTCCACTAACATTACATGGTCTCATTTCTTGAGTTCCGGTACTTAAAAGAAAACAGTGATGGAAAACGCATTTCACCAAGGTTGTGCCGTTGGGGGTGGGGGAGGCACAAGCTGCCCACCCTGCTGTCATCTCCAGGTGCCTGACGGGCCCCAGCCCTCCAATTCCACTACGCTGCTCCTTGTTTTGGGGTCCACAGGCCTGGGATGGGCGGGTGAGGGCCAAGTGGGGTGGACAGAGTAAGATCTGAGCCAGTCAGGGAGAACTTCAGCGGGGCGGACATATGAGCCAGTGACCCCCGAGCCTGCTTCTCCAGCTGGGGGTCCCTTCACCTGGGCGAATGGTGATTGTGCTATTCCACCCCTTGGTCTCCAACAGGGCTAGCAGGCTGCACACTCAAAAAGACAGGAGTGCCCTGCATGCCTGCACCAGGGCTGTGGGGACACTCAACCGGGGAGCAAGGCTCAGGGAGCCCAGGATTGTCACCACCGTGTGTGCAGCAGGGCCTCGGGGGCTGGACGTGGAGTTGTGGCCTCCACACGCTCCCCCACCCAGCGAGGCTCCCTGCAGGCAGCATCCCCAGCTCGGGTACACAGTTCCACCCCGCAGAGCTGCGCCCACTGTCACAGGGTACAAACCTTTGCCACTCTCAGGCCCCTGTCAGCAGGTAGGGGCCTGGCTCCGCAGTCACGGGGGTGCAGGACAGGGAGAGGCAGGTGCTCAGGTCCACCCAGGACTTCCAAACCAGCTTGTGTTCAGCACCTGCCCCAGGTGACGTCTGGGGCCATCGAGGCCAAGCAGCCCCTCAAGGAGGAGCAGAGGAGAGGGATGCGCCCGCTGGGAGCCCACCTGTGCAGACCAGGCTCTTCTTAACATTTTTCATTTTTGAGACAGGGTCTTGCTGTGCAGTTAGGTTGGCCTTGAACCCACTATTGGCCAAGCACAGCCTGGAACTCAGAGGAGTCCTCTTGCCTCAGCTTCCTGAGAGCGGGGATTACAAGGGTGTACCGCCTGTCACCAGACACTTCACAAGGGCATAGCACGGATGTGGTCTCTGTGGCAAGCCTGGCAAGAAGCCCAGCATCTCCCCTCCAACTCAGAGAGCAGGGTGGGAATGTTGCCAGCTGACAGCTGACCTGCGAGTGGGAGGGGTGGGAGAAGCAGCTGCGGGGGGCAACTCTCCTGGACAGCGTCACAGGCCTCTGCTGTTCACTAGCTGTTTGCACCTTTAGCCCCCACCATACCCCCACAAGCAAAGTCCCTCGTCCTTTGCAGATGAGAAAATGGAGGATCTGGAGTGGACCCCGGCTGCTCTATTGTCCAGAGCTAAAAATACCACCACACACAGCCAGGCAGGCAGAGCCGGCTCCAGGGCAGAGGAAGCACATCCACTGAGGGCTCCCCACAGCCCACCACTGTGTACCCCGCTGGTCCCGAGACTCTCCAAGGCCACTGTCTCTGGCTAGAAAAGATAAGGCCTGACCACGTGAGTCACACACTCACTGAAATTGATAGTGACGCGAGAGCCTAATGTGGACACGGGGCCTCCAAAGGGACGCCAGCAGCTCGGGCACCCTACCTCAGCACGGGAAGGGCCTTGGTGCAATCACAACACGCACAGAGGAAGTGTGGGGTGCACTGAGCCCCGAGATCACAGGCCTGCACCAAGGTCGTCTCCTTGTCTACCCCCGGGGAGCCTCGCAGCAGCTTTGGAAGAATGAGGTCTGTGGGTCACACAGAGCTCTGCCCTCACCTGCGGTGCCCGGGGCACAGAGCCGTCTTCCGCTTGTGGAGCTGACTTGCAGCGGCTCCCTCGCTCAGCTGTGGGCTGTTCCTATGGTGCTGAGATGCCCTCCTGCTCCCAGGGCACAGCACGGGGCTTTCCAGAGCCCAGCTCTCACTGGCATCTCCCTGGCTGCTCCTGCCCATCTGGACAAGGAGCAGTGTGTGATCACCCCATAAGCATAAACCCCGCCTCGCCCCTCGAGCCTGGCTGCTGTAGAGTGACGGCGCAGGACACTCACTGCCACTTACAGGCAAGACAGCTCCTGAGCCTGCAGAGCGGACCCGATGGTGGTCAGGGCCCTGACGGGCTTGTGGAGCCTCAGCGCGGGCATGGGTGATGTTTCCCTACCTGTGGAGGGGAGGCGCAGGACAACAGAACCCTGCCACTTGCTTTTTGAAGAGACTTTAATCAGAGCAGTGTGAGAATGCAGATTACAAGTTTAGCATCATCAACAACAGGCTGTAAGATCAACACAGACAGTGAGGCCCTAGTATTATACACTTCCTAATTTAGTCGTCAAAGAGGAAATCATCAGATCTGTATTTACACAATATTTTAAAGCAACAGTAAATAATAAACTCCTGCCCTTAAAAACACAAGCACACACACACACATACACACACGCGCGCGCGTGCGCGCCACCTATAGCCAACGACTCCCTACACTCAGTTGTGTACTTACAGACCCAGTCACTTCAGTTACTTGAGAATGGTCTTTTTAGTGAGGGTCCTGGACCAGCCTCTATTTTCTTTTAAAGTCACTTAAATTTCTATAGCGTGAAGCCACACAGCCGGAAATCTGCATCACACTCCAAGGGCACCCCAAATGATGAAAGTGCACCCTGCGTCGTTGTGTGAGGATTCCTGTACATTTCTGATGATTGTAAGTCAAAGAAAAAAGTCGAAACGGAATCTACAATCTGCGCGCACCGTCCTGATGCCGGTGCCACGTGACCCGACAGCGCCCTGGGTCTCTGCAGAGGTACCGGTTAATTCCGATGCTTTCCCAGCCGTGTGACACACACACACACACACACACGAGCACCACAAGGCTGCCTCCAGGGTGGCAGCTCACCTGACCCACCGCTGCGCTTCACTGATTTATTTCTCACCGTTGCTGTTAGTAATGGAAACCATGACGAGATTTACGTTAGCAGACACGTACACATGCCCTGGACTATAAATATCTCAGGATGGAAATGGTACAGTCATTCCATTCCTAGTGAAAATGAGCCTAACAGGAGAAGGGGCCTTATCAACACGGTTCTCATAGCGGAAAACCCAGCCAAGGGGGGCTGGGCTTCTCACTCCTGGACCCAGCAGCCGCCTCCAGGTCAGCTAAAGGTCGGCAGAGCAAAGGCAGCTCCTCCAGCAAACCTGGGGGTCCGGGTCCGGGTCCCGGCAGCCGGACGCAGGCGGATGATCAACCCCAAACTCTTCCTGGAGGGTGCGGAGAGGGGTCTCAAACACACACCTGGCAGCAGGCCGCACTCCCGCCACCGCGCTGCCCTGCTCAGAGCGCCAGCTGCAGCTTGGTCACATTCCTCTGGTGCATGTTGTGGTGGCGGACAAGCTCGTCGGACCTCGCGAACTTCTTCTGGCAGCTGGGCCACCGGCAGCTGAAGGGCTTCTCGCCTGTGGGCACAGTGCTGGTCAGGGACAGCAGACGCCCGGGTGACCAGCACAGGCCCTGCCTGACCCCTGTGCTAACGGGCTCATCCGTGAGCAGCTGAGCGGGACTGAGGGGCAGGATGCCATCACCCGCGCGCTTTCAGCATCTCACACTGCCACGCGGTGGCACAGGAAGCCTGCGAGCCAGGACTCTGGGTCTGCCTCCGAGCCTGCTTCTCCCTGAGGAGAGGATCAGGCTTCATTTGGTGCTGACGCTGGGTCTGTGCCAACCCTGTGCTGTGCTGACCTCCAGGCCCACGTGCACGCACCTGTGAGAAGGAAACATCGCCCCACGTGGCAGACCAGGTCGTCCTGGTCTGGTGGCCCCTGGTCCTCTGTCCTGTCAGCTTCCTAGTCCTGAAGGCCCTTGGCTGCCTAGATGGCCCCACGGACACTGCTGACTCTGTCCACTGCTCAGGACAAGCAGGACAGATGTTCCTGGCACGTGGGGTTCAAAGACAGCATCTAACCAACTGCTGATTATGTGCCACTCCTACAGGGACCGTGCCTTCCTCAAACAGGATGAGCTCAGGACAGGCCAGGAAGCAGCGAAGAGGGTTGCAGGACACAGCCCCACCAGATACCAGGCTTCACGTGGGCTGGGAAGTGCTGAGATCCGGACCCCCAAGTCCTGAGGCCCTTTTGCCTGCACTGTCCAGATCTGGCTTCTCCCACCTATTCCTGAGGGGTAACCCTGCCCCCCTGTCACCTCGGTCTCTTGGGGGCAGACAGAGCCCCCTGGCCCTGGCCATCCCCCGCTGCTGCCCTGGCCCAATGCTGTGAGGATGCACCCCTCTCCCCCAACTGGGTGCCAGGACCGAGCTTCTCACTCATTAGCTCTGGGGCTTGGAACGAGTCATCTGACCACTGTGTACCTCAGGCTCCCCGTCCGTAAACTGACTGAGATGCACTCTACTGGCCAGGATGCAAAGAGAACTCAAGATCATATGTAGTGTCCGCCCTTTCTAGGGGCAGAGAACACAGCCACAGCAGACTGGCCGGGGCGGGCAGCATAGTCCTTCACCACCTGGGCTGGGGACGGGCTGCTGCCTGTGTCCCCACAGGACAACAGCGATGACAAAAGCAGGGGACGTGGGGCTCAGGCGCTGTGCCTGGCCGGCTAGGCCCCTGCTTCCTCAGAGGGCCGGTTAGCGTGGGACGGAGGGCCTGGCTCCTCACTCCCTTCTGTCTGGACAGACAGACATCCCTGCCACCTCGAGCCTGGGGGCATCATTCCCAGCCTTCAGGGGCACACACGGCCCAGCACACTCACAGGTCCTCCCAGCCTCTCGGCACACACCACCTCACCCACCGTCCTTCACCACAAATAATGAAAAATAAAAGTGAAGAAAAGTTTACGCACTTGTTTTACCTGTGTGAGTCCTGGTGTGGGTCTTCAGGTGGTCAGACCGGGAGAACTTTCGCTGACAGGTTTTACACTGGAACGGTTTCACACCTAGATGGACAGAGAAGGCCCTAACGCGTGGCCACAGGAGCCCAGGCTGGCTCCAGGGTGGCTGGCGGTGCCTGCACTGTCCCCAGCGCCCAGCCCAGCAGCAATCAGCAGATTCTGCACCAAGACCCTGAGGATCTGCTTCGGTCCTGGGAACAAGCATTCCTTAACCTGAACCCCTCACTTCACACTGAGAGTGGGTTCTGTGTGAGCCTCGTTGTTGGTGCCCACTGTCGCCAGCCCATCGCTAGCCCTGCACATGAAAGTCTCCAGATGAAGACAAAATTACTGCAGACACGAAATGATGCCAACTCTCCATCCATGTTCGAGAAAGAAGAGCCGGAAGCCAACCCTAACCCCAGGAAGGCCACAGTGGCCCCAGCAGCAGCCCACAAACCTGTGTGTCTCCTCTGGTGCCTTTTGAGCTGATCAGAGCGTGAAAACCTCCGCTCACAGTCCTTGAAGTCACACTGGTACGGCTTCTCACCTTGGGGAAGACACGTTCTGTTTGAAGCACCTTGCAGAGGTGGGCTTGTTGGAGGCAACTTAACCTACTAAGTAGCTGGGGCCCAGCTCCTGGGGCAGGGGCAGGGGCAGGATAGGGACACCAGCTTCTGCAGAGGGGCAGGACCCAGGGCACACTTGTGGGCACTGGGCTGGGGCCAAGGATGCCCCATCTGGCTCTGCCTTTATAGTGCCAAGAGGGGCAGCACCCTCTTTGAAAATTGGGCCAGAATCTGACAGTGGCAAGGACTTAGGGAAAGTGGCCTGGGTATCCATGCCAGGCACAGTGCAGTGGCAGGCTGGCACAGTTGGGCAGAGACCCGAGAACTGAGTCAGGCAGGATTCTGGGCGGCCCTCACGGGCCCAGGCCTCATGGCATCCTCTGACTTACTATGGGAACTCCATGCTGCGGGACGTGCATGGCGCCAGCAGGGCAGCGTCCAGGGCAGCTGCACTGCTCCTCCCTCCACCAGGAAGAGGGGCCCTGCCGTCCACAGGAAGTCCAGCCAGCGCGCCGAGCTGAGCCTGGGCACACACACTGCCACGGGCTTCGCTCCTGCTCCGGAAAGTCTGAATCCCAGATCCTGGGCGGACTGCGGGCCTCTCTCTCCCTGGCCACAACCTCCTGATCTGTCTGTGCCCTGCTCCGGCGGCCTCCCAACCCCGGGTGCCCCTGTACTCAGCTCACAGTGCCCACCCCAGTCTCTGTGTGGACCCACGGACAGCCCTGAACCCGCTCAGGCTTCATGGTCAGAGCGAAGGCTCCCTTCCCTCCCCGTGTGCCACCCTGCTCACCCTCACCCTCACCCTCACAGGAGCCCTGCCGCTCTTGCTGCCTGGATTTCCTGGGCTTTGCGTTCACAGCAGCCCCGGCCACTGCCTCTCCCTGCTCACCCTTTCCCCTCTGCCCCCCTCTCCCGAGCACCTCTGCCGCTGGAACCCGCCCTGCAGGGGGCCACACCCTCCCTGTCCCTGCGGCCTTCCCTGCTTGCTCACTCCTGGGCAGGGCTTCGAGGAGGGCGCTGAGCCTGGGCCCCACCCAACTCTTCCTGCTTCTGCGGAGGGGATTAAAGAACACCACACACCTGGCACCCGCGCCATGAGCCCGCCTGAGGCAAATCTCTTAAGAAAGCCTCATGCTTGAGAAAGGGGCTGTGGGGCTGCCGACCCTCACGCCCCAGACCTCTCTCAGGCCGCAGCTGCCCTCCACACCGCCCGTGACCTCCCGCCTGTTGTCCTCGGGTCTCCCCTAACCGCGGTCTCCTGGGGGGCGCACAGCCACGGTACAGTGCGCTGAGACCTGACAGCTGCGTGGGCGCCTCTGCCGCCCTGATGAGCAGAGCTCGGTCGGGATGGAAGGAAACGCTCCCTCTCCCTTCTCCTGTTCCGGGCTCCCAGGCCGGTGGGACACTAGAACAATGCCAGTCACGACCCCGAGGCCATCCTGCAGTGTGGGAGACCAGCCACAGCCACCCCAAGCAGCCTGGGCGTCCCTGAGAGGGACCAACACCAACCACCCTGCGTTCCCACGGCGCCAGACCCGGCACGCGCTCTTTCCAAGCTCGCCCCTGGCGGGCCTCACGAGTTATCCAAGGTCTCTGTCTCTCAAGGGCTGTCAAGGGCAAACCAGCCACAGGCCCTTCTGCTCCAGCCTCTGGGTCCCTGTCCTCAGCACTTCTCCGGGAAGCTGGACCCCGCCTTGCCGCCACGCAGGCCAGCATCAGGCAGAGCCCTGCTCAGCCCAGCTCCTCTCTCCCGAAGAGGGTAGAGTGTCCCAGAGACAACACCACGCTTCTGCCCGCCTCAGGCCAGAGCGTCTACACTGGCGACGCCGCCCCAACCTGGAGCCGCCCAGTGCCTCCAGGGGACACTGCGCCAGCGCAGCCTTACCTCACAGCCCCGCCTCGTCTCCTGGGCTCCTCACCTGTGTGCTTCCGGCTGTGCATCTGCAGGTGGGACAGCTTGAAGTACCGCTTATTGCAGCCTGGGTAGGCGCACATGAAGGGACGCTTCTCACTGCTCTCCGAGGCCGAGCGGACCAGTGTGGGGGCCACTCCGGGCACGCGCCGCACATCCTAGGCAGAGGAGGACAGAGGCAGTTAGCTGCATGCGAGCAGCCCGGTGGGGACAGGAGCTCTGGGGCTGCCCTGAGGACGACGGCCTGTGCCTGTGAGGTCTAAGGCCTCCCCTCCACACCCGAGCCCAGCAGCAAACCCTGCACAGGGGGTGGGGGTTGCCAGGGCCCCTCCACACTGCTCCACGCGCAGACGTCAGCGGGGGCCGGGCTGGGGGCTGAGCCGGCCTGGGCTGCTGCACAGCGCCTCTGCAGAGGAGTGTGGTGCTGGGGGCCTCCAGGTCCGTCAGACCCCACCTCTCACTACTCTCTGCCATGGTGCATGCAGGCATACTTGTCAGAGGAAAATGTGAGCTGCTGAATGCGCCCAAACTGACCAGACCCCCACACTCACAAGGAGGCAGATGAAGGACCTTGGGTCGGGGCCCTGTCTGTCACCAGAAAAGACGGGGTCGTCCATGTCATTCTAGGTCCCTTTCTGGGGAGACTGAGTCACAGGGGCCAGTGTCCCAGGGCCGCTGAGCTCCCTATCCTGTCACAGACACGCACGCTGAGGCCACAGCTCTGGACACACCCAGGACCACGTGAGCAGGTCTGTGACCTGGAAGCAGCCCCACTCCACCCAGACCCCGATTTCATTCTTTTTGGAAAAAGAGGTGCTGTGGTAATGTACACCTTTGGTGCGCACAGCCTGGGAGCGTCCTGGAGTTAATGTGGCATAGGGTGCTGAACCATCTGGGGGCATCGGGCCCTCAGGGAGACAGTGGGCAGCTGGGAGCCCCAGCTGTCCAGGAGTCTGAGCAGCAGGCTTGGTGGGAGAAGGCAGAGGGGCTATCTTTCATTCCGTCCCTGATGCCAGGCTCGTGGGAATGGGGCCTAGACTGGAGCCCCGCGCCTGCACCTTCTCAGGACAGTACGGCTCGGGAGGGAAGACACCAGTCCGAACACTTGGCAGAGCTGGGCACTCGGTCCACATGCCACAGAGCTGCAGCACAGCGCCCTGGGGACAGGAACGCAGCCGCCACACCACGGAGCCACATCTGCTCATGACACAGCTTCGGCATGTGGCTGACCGCCCCGAGGAGGCGCTGGGCTCTGGGGCTTTTGTGTTCCTACTTCACTCTCCTCCTGTCCTGAGCTGCCCTGCAGGGAAGGTCACTGTGGACGGCCCAACAGGAGGGACAGGAGAGGTGGAGGCCCTGCACTCACCTGGATGCCCCGGAAGACGCCATGCGTGTGGATGCGGTACTGGGCGCCGCACAGGATGGGCGCCGTGTGGCTCTCGCTCTCGTACCCTGCGCCGTGGCTGTGAACACAGAAGAGGGAGGCGGGCTCAGCCTGGCCAACAGCCGCCTCTGGCAGGTTCTCACTGGGGCCGGCAGCAGAGGCTTCCGAGGGCGTGGCACTGCGCTGGCCTTCACTGTGGTCACCCCTGATGTCACCATCTGCTCCTGCATTTGCACCAGATGGGAAGATCCAGGGCAGAACTCCAGCTGGGCAGGCTGCTCACCATCATGAACGCCTCAGAGGTGAGGAGGCCCAGGGCTAACAGGAACTGGCTGAGAAACCATCAGCACCTTGCGACTTGGCCCCCAGGAAGAGAGGACACTCACCACACAGGTGCCTGGTCCCCAGCAGGGGTCGCCACTATGGTTCCCTCTGCTTGACACCCCACCCTGCACCCCCAACTCTCCTGATCAACTGGGCCAGTCATCATCCCAGCCCAAACCTGACTTGGGTGCACCTGGGACCACCTGCATGAGGTCCTCTGCCCTAGTCAGTGCTGTGAGATGCCCTGCAAGATCTGATCTTCAGCGGTGGCAGAGTGAGGCCTGGCGCACGCTAGAATTCCCAGCAGAATCGCCATGGTGCAGTGATGAAATCGCTTTTATGATACTCTGCACAATGGTGCAGCTGCGTTGGAAAACATCTGGCAGTCCCTCAGAAAATGGACATAAAGTTACCACATGACCCAGAAATCCTGGGTCCACCCCAAGGGGAGCGAGAACAGAGGTCCACACAGAGCCCTGTGTACGACGTGCTCACCAGCCGCCTCACGTAGAGCCAGAGAGCAGATTCAACCCAAAGGTCAACCAGCTGATGAGCGGACCTAGAAAACGCAATGTACAAACACCAGGGACTATTATTTGGCAATAAAAAGGAATGGAGTCCTAACACATGGTCCAACCTGCAGTTCAGCAGAAGAAGTCAGTCACGAGACCACGGATCAGGGTTCCACTTACATAAAACGTCTGGTAACCCAGGACTGAGGGAGCTGGCAGGACACAGAAAATGCTGCTGTGATGTCCTGGAATTGTGGGGAGGGTCACTCCGCTCAAATACACTGAAACCACTGCACAGCCTGTGCTAATGGGATTTGATACCCACTGGGTGGGTACAGAGTCGATGCAGCTCCTTTTCAGCAAGTACCTCGGGAGCCAGTCCTGGTGGCCTGCGCCTCGGGAGCACCCTGAGGTGAGACAGCGGGACTGTGTTAGAGTCTAGCCTGGGCAAGTTAAGGACTTCAGGAAAGCCTGTCTGAAATTTTCATAAAAGTAAAAAATGGGCTGGAGCAAAGGCCTTGAGTTCAATCTCCAGGACCAGCCTTCAGTCATGAGTCATCATGACTCATCTCGGGGGTCAAGCCGTGATGGCACTCAGGATCCCTACTCTCTGCCTCTGTGGCTGTAGTGGTTCAAGGGTTCCAGGGAGATGGGGGCTTGGCAGAGTGTGACCAGGAAGGGCCCTCACTCAGCTCCCGTCTCCTAGAGGGAGCAGGCTCCCCGAATCCCAGCTGTTCTCACATCTCCAAGCCACAACAGCTGGAGAAAGGGTTTTACTTTCCGTCTGTACCCAGGTGCTTTAGAAAGAACAGCCTATCTGCCCTACGGTTTAGGAACACAGGTGGCAGGACTGTGTCCCAGGCCAGTGACCCTGTCGAATCCTGAGGAGGGGCTCAGGATAAGCCAGCACCAAACGTGCGAAGGCAGGGAGATGCGAGCGCTCCAGAGCTCCAAATCCTCAGGACAAGGTGTGGGAAGCAAGGCCGGGAAGTGACAGTGGACGCTGTGCGAACAGCAGCCAGGACTCTGCCCTCGAGGGCTCCAGGAGAAGCTGTCCACACCAGGTGCCCACAGAGATCAAAGACAGTGCTGACAACAGACGAAGCATGAAGCACTCCCGAGACGTCGGACTCAGAGGGCGTGGTAACAAGGTGCCAGTGCTGGGCGGGGCCAGAGAGGGGCTGTGTAGGAGGCTGCTGACTTGCGGTTAGGACTTGGACTGCACGAGGGCCAGGTGGGACCTCTGAAGGTGACGATACTGTGCAGGCTCACAGAGACTTGCAGTAGGAGCTGGAGCTGGAGCCTGGCCAGAAGAGGTGGTCTCTGTGGTCATGGCCTGGACACTCTGGGCTCCTCCCCTCTCTTGCTGCTTCCTGGTCACCATGATGTGAGCAGGTCTCCTCCATCCAGGCCCGGCATCATGCCTGCCCCGCCCTGGAGCCGCTGACCATGGGCTGAACACCCTGAAACCTTGAGCCTGATCAACCTCTCCTGTAAGCTGCGGGGCTGGCACTCTGTCCTAGTGGGGAGGTGACTAGCACCCTTGCTAAGCTCTCCTCTGAAGGGACTAGCAGGAAGTGGAACCAGTGGAAGGAAACAAGGTGTAGGACAGTACTTCCAAGGGTATCTCACCACGAGCCCCTTCTCCCTCACTGTTTTCCAGCTGCCAGCTTTTCTCTTAGCCCCCACTTCTACCTCAAAGTCCCTGGCTTACCATACCTCCACAATGGCACTGGCAGATTGTGGACTGACACCACGAGCCCAAACAAGGCTTCCCTCTCCTCACTGGGACCCTGAGGGATTTGGCCTCAGCGCTGAAAAGACAATACAGTCATCAACACCAACTCCATTCCAAGCAAGAACCCCTCCCGGCTCATGCCCTCCACTTGGGAAAAGTTCCAGCCATTAGCAAAGGCCTTTCTAAACTGAGCTGAAACCAGCCTGCCTCTGACTCCCGGGGAGCACAGATCATGCAGTCAGTCACAGCCAGCTCTAGTGTGTCTCCTGTGCTCCACAGAAACCTGGCTCTGAGCACAGACACCTCACCCCCGTTGTCATCCTCCAGCCCCAGCAAATCCAGCAGGCACAAGCGAGGTGCCTGATGTAGAGTGAGCCTAACTCCTCCTCCATGTGGTGACCCCTCCTTCCAGGGTCTAAGTTCACTCTTGGGGCTCAAAGGAACGCTCCTTCAACTGTGACGAGGCAAGCTGGCGCCTGGTTCGTCAGCCTGCGTCGTCTGCTCAATCCCTGTACGTCGCCAAGTCCCTGTCACAGGATGACACCCATGCTGTAGATGTGGCCACACGGGTGGCTGGGAAGGACAACCCATACAAAGGGATACCTCCATCAGGGCTGCTTCTGCACCGTCTTTTCCTTGGGCCACATGTGGGCTCCCTGGCAGAGGGTCGGAACCCCCTGCTGCACTGCGGACAGAGTGCCGTTATCAACACAGCCACATGCACATCACTCTGTACTGGCCCCAGGGACCATTCTCTGTCAAATCAAATCACTCCCCACCCAGGCCCGGCATGAGCTTCGGCAGGTGTCCAAGCTCTGAACTTGGAGGCTGTGCTGCTTCACACCGGAGCTCAGGACGACAAGTCCATTCTCCAGACCCCACTCTGTCCTTTGGTGACTGAATAAAAATAGCAGAAGGAGGAAGTCTTCCCTCTGCTTCTTCCAGTGAGCTCGTCTTGGCCGTTGCCTTTGGACCTTCCTCTCCAGTTCCTCAGGCTTCCAGCACAGACCCTCAGCTTTCCAACATGAACTCGCACCGGGCTCCACGGGGAGCTTCAGGCCTCCAGTGTCCCTCTGGATCTTCCCACTCCCCAGCAGCAGCCAGGCGCATAAGCCCGCTGAGCAAATCCCTACCTAATCGGGCTGCTGCTTCTGTACTGCCGCCTCATTTTGCTGCAGAGCACACTGAGGCTTAAGGGGCGGCTCAGTCATCTGTCCCCACAGCCGAGGGACATCTGGGGACAGCCCCTGCTTCTCTTCCTGTTTCACAGTCAGCTGGAGTGCTGAGAGATGCAGCCCCAGCCGGCAGGTTCTTCTGTATCAGCCTGACCCTGAACGAGTCTTTCCTCCAGTCAATCAACGGAATTAGGCTTGTTTAAATGTTTAAAATGGAGCAGGGTGGCAGAGGAGACGGTGGGCAGGAGAGGGTTGAAACAGTCCCCCACCGCAGGTGTGGTTTGGCTGTGAGGGGACTGTATTTATTTTCGGTATACCAAAGCGTAAGTTGAACCGATATAGCAGGGCAGCTCAAACTATGCAGTTTTTACAGAAAGTCAGATATTCTGTACCTGTCTGGGAAAACAGACTCAGCAGAAGCAGCTCTTGGCAGTGCACACACGTCATGACTCCGTCTCCAGCAAGGCCTGACCTGTACGTTTTCCAGCACAGCATTCACATGCATGAAACGTACCCAGGGAAAGCCTGCTTTTCCTCGACAGCTTTAAAAAGCATCAGCTCACGCCCTCTGTAAGTCTGCACAAAGGAAAACGTCCCTCACAGAACACAAATGATGAGCCCCCCACAAGAACTTGTGCACCGAGGTTTGGCTCGGGGGAAATGCTGCGCTGGAAGAGTAGCTTCTTTAGAAATGATTAATTTTGATATTCCACAGGCACAAGAAGATTAATAAAATGGAACTGAGGTTTTACAGATGAGGAAAACCAGAGCTTCCCTGAAATCCCTTATCACCACAAGAGGTAAAAAAAAAAGAAGAAGAAAGTAAATGCAAAGAGAAAGGCCCTTTGGAAAGCAATTAGCCTTTAACATGAATATTCAAAGAGGCTGATTTTGCCAGTGACTCTCCTCTCCCACCCGAAGTTACTGGCCAGGTGGGCGGCCGTCCGCACCTCCATCTTCTTACCTCTGCAGTTCATCAGCAGCCAGGGGACCAGCTTTGCACCCCAGATCTTGGAGCTCCCTGTCTGGCCTCTCCCCTCTCCACCGGGGATGCTCAGGGCTTATATCTGAGGTGCTAAGTATCTGCTGCTCCTGGTGTTGACAGCGCAGGACTAAGGGCTGGCGCCCAGCACCCTCCTCTACGGCCCATTTCAGATTAAATGAAGGAGCCACACTGAGAAACTGGGCACCCTTACCGCTGAACTACAAGAGCTGAGGCAGAAAGCTCTGGACTGCAAGGGGGCAGCCGCCTGCCCGGTCCACACTACGGGATGTCGCAGACCCCGGACCTGACAGCTCTGCCAGCCCAAAAAGCAGGTGGGCCTGGACTGAAGTGGCCAGAAAGGGCCCCAAGAGACCACGACCAACGAGGTAAAGCACAGGCCACCGAGCCGACAGCCTTGAAGGGACAACTGCCGGACGCAGAACCAGCCGGCCTAGGACGTCGCCCAAGGCCCAGGGCCACGCTGGGGCGTAAAGCCTGACTGAGGCAGCAGCCTGCATCCAGACCCGCCCTCACCCTCTTCTAACACCCTGGCACTATACTGTGCACACCCAGTGGGCCTCAAGACCACCCGACTGTGAGCTTGAAAAGCCCCAGCCTGCGCAGAGGCAGGCTCGCCGCCATCTAGGCCTCCCTCCTCCCTCAGACGCCACAGGGAGGACGAAGAGGCTGCTTCTGAGCCAGCTCAGGAAGTGGGAACCTACAATGAACACTCGTTACACCTGATGGGCTGAAACACACAGACATGTAATGCCTCCTCCGCCAGCTCACAGTTCTAAAATGTCCTAAAAGCAGACGTCAGGAGAGAATCTGCTGTTTTAAAACCTGGGCCAGTTTGGGGCCGGGGATTTAGCTCAGTGGTTCTGGCGCCTGTCTTGCAAGCGCAAGGGCCCAGGTTCGATTCCCCGGTAACCACATACCATACTGGGTGTGGAGATTCACCCCAGCAGCAATCAGTACCACATACCACAGTGCCGGGCGTGGTGGCTCATGCCTGTAATCCCAGCACTCAGGAGGCAGAGGCAGGAGGATTGTGATGTGAGTTTGAGGCTGAGCTCAGGGCCAGCCTGAACCACAAAGCGAGACCCTGTCTCAAAGAACCTAAAAAAAAAAACAACCTTGGGGCAGTTTACCTTCCTACTGCTTCCCAGTGTTTCATTTCAGTTGGGTCCTTAACAAAAGATGCATTTTATGTACATTCAACAAGAAGAATACATTTTAGTCAGCTTTCATTGTGCACCCGCCTAGCAGGCCAGGGGTATAGCTCAGTGGTGCCTTCCCTGCCTGTCAAGCACAAGGTCCTAAGTTTGATTCCTGAAACGGGGGCAGCCAAAGGTGATTCTCCTAACAGTGTGCTTTCTAATGAGCTCTTGCAGCAGCCCTAGAAAGCAGACCGACTTCCATTCTACCCCAGCCATGCCTCGCCATCTTCCAGTGCTACCCAGCCTGGCGTCCATTTGCAGGGAAAGGACGCTCCACTTTTCCAAGTGCCCTGTCAAGTGTCTCCTGTTTCTCCCACTCATATCCACCCTCCTTCCTCGATAACAGCTTCACAGTCCTTTCCGGGACCCTCAATCTCAGGGTCTAGGAGACTGCTGAGACCTGGCCCATGAGACTGATCCATTCTCATCAGATGACTCAGCCCAGACCAATCAAAGCCCTCCCTTGCATCTCTTGCTGGAAAAGAACTGATACAGTCTATGTCTTTTTGAGGCCACAGGAGCCAAAACCAGAGCGATTTCCAGCATAGCAGAGGGTGCTGCTGGGAAGTGGGCCAGCACCACAGAGAGCAGGGCCAAGAGACAGTGGGACCGCCTTCTAAGCATGCGGAGGCCCTGCCCCAGCAAGGGGCTTAGAATCCATCGACCACTCCGCTCCCCTGACCTGCTCCTGGATCCACAGGTCCACTGCACCTGCAGGTCACAGATCCACTCCCCACAGTCATAACACCACAGCTGCATGACCTTGTCCCTGCTGGCAGACACACCTCCCCCAGCCGCATCACTGTCGCTGACCCTCTCTGGAGTCTGTGTCCAGCCTGGCTCGTCTGGCTGCCCGTCCCACGGGGTGCAACGCGGGGTGCGCAGCCTGACAACTCCACAGGACGGACGCCCTCAGGAATGGGGACTTTCCTCACTGCGCAGAGGGCAGACAGCCCACAGCTTCTTCCCTCTCACATCACACCTAGATGGAACTGGAGACGCCCTGCATCTGCTTTCCTCCCCATTTGGAGGAGACACTGTCCAAAACCCCGCTAGGCTCACTGGCCGCTGTGGCTCAAAGAATACGTTTAAACACAACTTCCCACCGTCGTCATTGACAGCAGACACCACGATGGACAGACAGAG
Organism: Petromus typicus; assembly: GCA_004026965.1. Lineage (NCBI taxonomy): Eukaryota > Metazoa > Chordata > Mammalia > Rodentia > Petromuridae > Petromus > Petromus typicus. The sequence continues at coordinate 26,689 of PVIR01008007.1, forward strand.
CAAGTACTTTACCAACCTCTCCAGCGTCTAAATGCACAGGCTCTGTGGCCCCCAAATCCTGGCCAGATCCACACAAGGACACAGAAGAGGAGTGGGTCCCTCGGCCTGGCCCTCCCTGCCTGCCGGCTCCTGCACATCTGCCCAGTCACGGGGAGGTCCTCCTCAGCCCAGGCTGAGACAGGGCTGCAGGGCCGTCTCCGGCCATTCTGGGAAAGTGCAGCCGGGAGGGTGGAACGTCCTAGAAATCCCCAAAGCCCTCAGCGCATGTGGGTGAGGGACAGCCCTCCCCGCTCCTCCCTCTTCTTGCCAGTCTCACTCATTAGGAAGCAATATGCAAATGTAATTTTCTAAATGAAAATAAATACAGGTAACAATTTTTTAAAACATCATCTCTTCAAAGTAAGGTATGGTGGTGCATGCTTGTAATTTCAGCACTTGGAAGGCTGAAGCAGGAGGATCTCTCTCCAAGTTGAAAGCCAGCCTGAGCTACATAGCAAATTCAAGGCCAGTACAAACTACATAGTCAGACCTTGTCCCAGAAAAAAAAATCATAAAAGCATCTCCTGACCTTTGTCCAGCTGTCCAGCCAGCAGCACCCGCAGCCCTTCTTCCTTCTGTGGGACCTTCAGGAAAGAGCCCCATTCCTGATGCCCAGCCCTCTCCCCTGTGCCCCATCCTGTGAGAATCGACTTCCCAGCAAGAGGCTGACGACTTCAGTGTCACGATACACAGCAAAATGCCCTCAAACCTCCACGAGGTCACCTCTGGGTGATGAGATGACAGCTGACTCTTCTTGTTTGTGTTTGGCCCTAACTGAAGTTTTCAGAAATGACTTCAGTTTCAGACAGAGCTACACCTCACAGCTCCCCGTTCTGCTGTGTCGGAGATGGGGGAGGGGAAGCCAGGTGAGGAGGGAGAAAGGGACCCGCCGAAAGCCACGCGCCAGGCTCCCAGAAGTCTCGGGCTGTGCGCAGTTTCTACCTGAGTTTCTCCAGCTGAAGGCTCTGAGCTCCCCAGCAGATGACAGGTGGTGGGGTGGGGCGACCGGGAGCGTGAGCGCCTGATGCAGCCCCTGGGGTGTGGACCCCGAGAGTCCTCCTCCACCATCCCCCGCCAGTCAGGGCTCCCGTGAGCCCCTCCTCGCACCCCCAGAGGGCACCCGTTGATGCCACCACCTTCCTAGTGCCTGTGTGGCTCCTTTCGCCTCTTGAGCTGGACAAACTGATGAACACATTCTTGTTTTAAAGGGGTAAAACATCCTGTAAGGACAGAAACCACATCTGTGGGTATCCGTCCAGCTGGAGTTGAACCCAGAGCCTTTGCTGCACCCCAAGCCCTCTTCTCTCTGAGATGAGACGTCACCAGGTTACCTGAGCAGGACTCAAACTTTGGATCCTCTTGCCTTAGCCTCCTAAGTGTTGGGTCTATAGGACTGCACCAACCCACCTGGCCCCCAAATCTTAAATAATTTTTAAGAGGCTAAGAACATTTTCAATGTCAAGGTTCTTGTGAAAGCTGAAAGGAGGAGCTTGCGATGGCCTCTGAAACGAATCTGCAAAACTCCGTCCCGCCACGCCAGTCCCAGAGACAGCGACCGGATCCCCACGTGTGCAGAGAGGTCCACACGAGCGGACAGTGCTGGCGGGAAATACCCAACCTCGCGCAGAGCAGAGGGCAGGGAAGCAGAGACGCTTCTCCGTGGGAGCAGGACGGCGGCAAAGGCTGAGTCACGACACTCCCTCCCCACGCGCTCTGTCATGGCCGCCTGTCCTTCTGCCAAGTCTAATGGAAGGTGAAAATAAAGGAAGAATGTTCCAGCCACCCCCGTGGGTAGGGTGAGCAGCCTCCTACAGGGAGGGGCCGAGGGCCCCTTCCTACCAAGGCCCTGCTGCCCACCCCCACCGGCACGGCCAGGCCCTGGCACAGGAGCCTCTCGCCCCAGCACCGCACCTGAGTTGTGCTCTGTCCCCATTGTGTCCGCTTCCCACTCCCCCACCCGGCCCCAGGGCCGCTTCCTCCTGGGCGGGGTGACTTGGACCCGAGTCAAGGTCGATGTGTTTCTCCTTTCCCAGGCTGTTTCTTCACAAAACACTCCGGGGGCGCCCGAGCCTCGGAAGACACCTTTAGAAATCAGCATCTCACAGAATGCACATAAAACAAATTAAAGAAATCAAAGGCGGATCTCGCAGGCGTTCTCAACAGAAGTAAGAGCCTGACGGCCGCATGCTCAAGAGTCCTCAGGAAAGCATGTCTCCAGGGCCTGCTTCAAAATCTGACAGTCAGGGAAAGGAAAGAGCGTCTGTAAATTACCTGTCCTCACACCCCGCCCCGAACACAGGACACAAGAAGTTCTGATCCCCAAGGACACAGAGGTCAGAAGGAGGGGTCAGCGCAGGAGGCAAAGGCCACGGCTCCCCAGTCCTACCCCCACCTCCGCGACCAGAGTGGCCAGGCAGACAAGCCTCTTCTGCAGACGAAGCTGCAGAGACCTCTCCAAGGAAAGAAGACGGAGCCAGCACTTGGGTTTGGCGTGAGGTAGGAGACTCTCAACAAATCACCAGCAACACCTCGGTCCTGGGAGGGGAGTGAAAATTGGTATTTTGTTGTAGAACATGAGTCTGATCACCAGCCGCTGCTGCAGACCCACCCTGTCACTGTGACTCTCAGCACTGACTTAGGACAAGGTCATCAAAAGGCGGCTGTAAATGGAAGCAAAAAGCTCCGCCCACCTCTTTCCCAGGACTCCATACCAGGATGACCTCCAGCCCCCTTTTTAAGTTTTGGGGACAAGGACCATTGCCCAGACCAGACTCAAACCTGCAATCCTCCTGCCTCAGCCTCCCGAGGCTGGGATCAAGCATGCCCACTGTCTCTGTCTGGGTCCTGAGTATCACATTTTCCATATCAACAGAGCTTTTGCATTATGACAAAGCCAGTGCAGCATGGCAGAGACCAAGCCCCACCAGACAGGCCTCCTGGGGCAGCCAGACTAGACCGAAAGTGCAGGCCCACCGGCCACCGGGCCAGCTGTCTGTGCCTCCTGGGTCCGGAGGAGAGAGGCCACCCGCCATGCTCTCAGAGCTAGGAAGAGCACAGAGGTCGCAACACAGCACAAGGCAAAGTACGAGACCAACCTGGAAGGCATGCCCCGCTCTGCTCAAAGTGAAGGACTCGGGAAAGGGCGGGAAATAGTGCTCAGCACTCTGATCTCAGGGGAAACTTCCATCCGTGGGCACTGTGCAGAGGGTGAGGGATGCTAACACAGACAGAAGTCACTGCGGCCCACCCCATGGCTGCGTCTGTCCTCCCTCCTGGGGTGACCACGGCGTGCAGGGCGGCCGTGAGCTCCAAAGAGGACCACGAGGAGCCCTCTGGGAGTGCGAAGCAGCTGGCTGACGCGAATTCGAGGGACAGATGCACAGCGTGTGACCTGTCAGAAACAGAGACCACCGTGCCATTCCGTTCTTGAAGAATCGTCCTTATGTGGGGCTGGATGTGGCAACAGTGGGTTCCTGAATAAAGCAGTACTCACAAAGTACATTTTATTTCTAAAATCCTGTCCCAAGATGTAACAAACCAACGAATACCCCTCTCGTTTTTCTTGTAAAAAAAAAAAAACCACATTTTCACACTTCGTTCTTCACCCACACAATACCAGCTCTGAGTTCCCAGCAAGTGCATATTTCACGTGTCCAAAGACCTTTAAAAATATCAAAATTATCTCCACCATGAGATAGCCAGAGTCACACAGTAGCCAAGATTCCTGACCTGTGATGTCCATCCTACCATTAACACTCGTTCAGTCTGCTCTGGGCACTGGGGTGGGGATTAGTACTAAATTCTGTGCAGAGGAGAGTGAAGAAAAGCAAAGTGTCCCAAGAGGAAGAAGGGGCCGGAAGGCCAAGAGACGGGGAGAACTTCAGTTACAAAAATTCCAGAGGCCTGGGGTGGACAGGGAGGAGAGCTCACCGCTGCACGAGGCTTTTCAGTCGTGGACCAGAAAGACGGAACAGAGATTCCGATGAAGTCGCAGAAAGGGGGGCAGGGGTGAGGAGAGGACCTGACAGACCTGGGGCTGCAAAGTCTCTGATGTTCAAAGGAAAAACAGGACTAGGACCACCGGCAAGCAGGAGAGGAGGTCGGCGGCAGAGAGGACAAAAGCGAGAGAACGCGCCACAGAAATGCCCCAGAGTGCAAGCCTTGGCATACACTTGGGGCAAAAGCTCTGTCTTGGAGTCAGGCGGGTAAGCAGGGACAGCAAGCTGAAGTCAGGACGGAGATGGGCCAGTGCAGCGAGAGCAAGACGACGCGAATTCAGCGTTCTGTGCGGAAACGTTTCACAGGGAAGCGCGGGGCTCTGGCTGGGGTTTCCGACTCTGCCAGCTGCCTGGCCCACAGTGCATCCGTGATGAACGTGGGGAGGTGACTGATGTCAGTTTTGTCTGTCCCTGTTTCCCACACCCCCTACTCCTGAGTGGCCCAGAGTCGGCCACCACGCCATTGTCCACTCACTTGCTGGGCCCTTCTGTCCATCTCACGGAGCTGGCGCTCCCAGCAGCAACTCTACAAGAGAAGAAGAGGTGGGCTGGGGATGGCGCGGCAGAGCTCCAGCAAGCCCCCTCCCAGAGTCCAGCGAGAAGCCCGGGTTCGCAGAGGCGAAGCTGGCTGCCCAAGTGCGGAGCTGCGTGGCAGCTCCACTGGGGCCAGCGAGGAGGTGCCCGCACCGCACTCTGGGGCTCAGAAAGGCAGCCGCGCCCCAAGCGGGACACGGCCTGGGATCCAGCGATGGCTCCTCGCTGCTGCCTGAGCCCTCCCCGGCCCTGCTGTCTTTACTTCTGGGTGCAGACCCAGCCCCACCTCTACCTGGCACCTGGGCTCGCACAGCACTTCCTGTGAAGCCCACAGGTGTGGACGGGGCTCTCAGGTCTGGCCGGGACCCGGGGCTCTGTATTCACAAAGCTTCACAAAGCAAAGTGCTTGCTCTGTCGCTCGTCAGAAGCCATGGCAGCGGCAGTGGTTAACATCTGTGATCCCGGCAGCAAAAGTGCATTGGAGAAGGGGCAGGGACGCAACGACACTGCCCCATGCTGAATTTTCCACAGGGGGCTGCAGGGTGTCCTTGAAATCACAGCTGCCCCCTTCTCAACAGAAACACCCCCTGTGGGGGCTGCTGAGGCTGTCATGCTGAACACAGCCCACTGGGGCACTGAGGACAGCACGAGCCTTCCTGCCACTCAGAGTGATGAGCACCACAAGATGCCTCGGGCTGCGCTGGGAGCACGGAGGGCCTACTCACCCCTTCAAGGTGGCCCCCAAGTTCATCTGGTTCCAGGTCATACATTCGAGCTGGGAGGTCATCTGGTATAAGTTGTCACTGTTAGGGAGACATCCAGAGTGAGAGGTACATACTCACATGTGAGTACACACATGTACACACACACACCACATGAATACAACTGCTTTTTCCAAAGCGCGGAGTTTCCGAGTATCTCTTCAACGCACGCCTCTCCATCTCAGCCTGACTGACACACACACCAGGAATGAGCAGTTTCATCCCACGATCTTGGCGTGGCACAGCCACTCCCAACCCATAGGCAGAAGGGGCAGAAATGTGCATTGGTGGCTTCACAGAAACCTCGGTCCCGCACATGCTGGATTTTCCAAACAGGGATAAACCTTACAGGGAAGAGGCTGATGGGCGGGAGGCTTCCAAAGGCAACACAGGCTGGATAACTCAACATTAAAGTTAAAAGCCTGGAGCTGAGAGTCCAAAGACAGCAGATTAATTATTCGTGAAGAGGCTATTAAGTTGTTTTAATCAAAAGGATAAGTATCTTGTGGATTATGAGGCCTGAGAAGCCAGCCACCGGTGATGGACAGCCGAAGCCCAAGGGTATGACAGACAACAGGAGAGGACGGCAGGCCCTGGGCACCATGGAGGAGCTGTGCTCTATGAAGTTTATAATCTGCTGACAGTCTAATAGCATTTTTTTAAATCCCAAAAAGAAAAACAAAGACAATGATTTACAATGAGACTCCAAAGAGAAATTACATCCGTAACCATGGAAGCCAAACAAAATCTCTCTCTTGATAGTATCCCATTCCTGGAAGGCTGGCACACATAAGCCGTGATCAGAAACTACGGAGAATGCTTTTTCAAATGTGTCAGAGCAAGACACACTGGTGTGACGCTCTCAGGGTGCTGCTCCGGAGCTCTCTCCTCCCCGTCCTCTTTGGCAGCAGCTCTGGGCTCCCTTCCTGAGTGGCCTCAGTCACACTGCTGTGGCTGCCTTGGTGCAGAGAATCCACTAAAAGTGTGTGCTCTCCTGGGCACCTGACCACGGGGAAGCTGCCCTGTGCCACATCCCCAAATGGCGCCACAGAAATGCCCCAGAGTGCAATCCTTGGCACACCCTTGGGGTGAAAAAGCTCTGTCTTGGAGTCGGACCAGGAATCAGGAAGAGCAAGCTGAAGTCCAGAAGGAGAGGCAGACCGGAGGAGCAAGAGCAAGACAATGCGAATCCAGCTTTCTTTTGTGGCAAGGACACAAGTATGTTTCCACAGCCCGCCTTCTGGTCAGTGCCCGCGGCAGTGCTCGCCATCCCCAGACACAGAGGGGACTTGCAGAAGCGCAGCGCACAGTGACAGTGTGTCCGAGACAGGAGCACGTCTGAGGGGCGCACGGCAGTATGCCCTCACTCCGTTTCCATCTGAACATTCGCCAGGAACAGATTTTGACCAGAATGATTTATTCTTGTAAATCATTCACCCGAAACTTCCCACATTGCCAGGGCCGATTAAGAAAACCTTTAGGCCCGAAGTGAGAGTTAACCTGATGGTGGAGACCCAAGAGATCAATGGTTCGCCTGGGAACCTTCAGCCTTCATGTATTACAGAGGGAAACGCTCACCCCAGCCTCATGGCCGACGTGAAGGAAGATGAGAAGCCTGCACTCACTCGTGTGTGACACCAGATCACAAGTCTTGGACAGCCTGTCTTGTCACGAAATTCCTTTTAGTTGCTTCATTGGGAAACTCTCATTTTTAATTCGGAGGGTTCTTTGGGGGTCCACTAAACTGGGGTCATGTAGGGCGAGAGAGATACCAAGGCCCAGGAGTAAATGCACCAGCGCCTGCTCTGCATAGCATGCTCGGTCACAGTGCAGGCCACCTGGCCCTGAACGGCTGCCCCGAAAACTATCTGATCTCTCAGCTCGAGGCAGAGCTACAGGACCAGCAGGAAATCAGCTAGCTGCCGCTGAGGGATGGAGTGACTTCCAGCTCCAGGCATGTGCAGCTCCGTGAGCCAGCGTGTACCCGGACCCCGTCCCTCCCCCTCGTCCGCTGCCATTTTGCTACCACAGTATCTACATATCACGCAAAAAATGATTAGTCTCTCTCAGCAGCTTCCCGGCCTGCAGCGGCCGCCGTGCTGGTCGGTGCCACTGCGCTTCGCAATTCCACGAATTCCTGCTGGAAGGCTGGTGTAATTAATCCCCGAAGGACCCCAACTTTTATTAGAGAAGCCGGCCGGCCGCATTCACACTGGGGAGCTTCCTGAACTTTCCCGGGGCTGACACTTCATTAATAAGCGGCCTCCTCCACAGCCCTGCCGCTGGTTTTGTTCTCCTGGACCTTTTCATCGAGCAGTCCGTTTATTAATCTTGCCATTAATCTCGGCCAGCAGGCATTGTATTCCCCAGGTAGCTCTATATTTTTGTCACTGATTTTTAAAAAATTGTTCACCAACTGAAATCACTCAGCCCCTGTCGACAATTTCCCTAGACCCTGGTGGGAGGTGGGACCTTTCTGAAATCATTTGGTTCTTGCATAAGCTGAGAATATGAGGATTTTCAGGACATCTTGGAAGCCAGGTGAGCGGCAGTTACTGTGTGCACAGGTGACTGAATCCCGAGTTTGGGGCTTCTTGAGCGGGGAACCCCTAGGGTCCCTCTGAGGAGGTACCCCACGAAAGCATATCAGGGGTATTTCCTTGGCCCCAGAAAGCAGGCTTTGCTGAATGCAGGGCCTGGGTCTCCATCTGCACATCCTCCTGGCGGATCTCAATGGCCGCTCCGTCCCCGAAGGGCAGCGTGACGGCCACACGGGGGAGGCAGCTCCTGCTCCACCGACATGAGACCTGGGCCTAGTGAGATGAATGCAGTGTTTTACACTAACTTCATTTTGCCTCATTTTGGTGTGGTTACTAAGCATGACCCAGTGCGAGTAAGACTATGCCCTCCATTCAGCAGGTGAGTACTGGGGCCTCGGGGGGTGCCCACCATGGGTGTCTGGTGGCCTGCGCCTGCCTGGGCCTCAGGGCATACCAACCAGACTGGGGTTCAGCATGGCCAACGTGGCCCACTGAGGACGGGCATCCCCCTGGCACACACTTCTGCAGGACCCTGCTCCTCCTGGCGCCTGAGCTGTCCTGAGAGCTCAGCTCAAAAGCCTCCAGGAGGGGAGGGGAGAGGGCGGATGGTGGGGAGGGGCCTTCAAAAATCCCCGCACTACAAACAGGTTTCCTGAGGACAGAGGCTGAATGCGTGCCGTGTCACCCCGCGTCCTGCCTTCGCAGGCCGGGCCGGCTGGCACAACCTTTTCTCTGGAGAGAAGGATGGCAGGGGCAGTCACCATTGCTGGGTAAGGCAGAGCATGAGCTCACGTGGGAAACCCTGACCCAGGCACGGCCGGCTCTGCATTCTCTGGGCGCTGAGTCCACCCAAGGCGCACACTCAACGCCCACGGAAAGGGGCGGCACCCTCGGGGAAGACGTGGCTTCCAGCAAATGAAGCGCCAATTGCTACGTGACCACTGCTGGTGCCAGGGGAGATCAGAGAAGCAGACAGCCCAGCAGCCCCCATCCACCGCTGGGGTCACGTAGGCAGCGCGGCCCCACCCTCTTCGCCGCCTGGCCCGGAAGTGAACTCTGAAATCACAAGCTGCCAGAATAGATTCCAAAAACCACCCTGTCCTTTGCATGCTTCTAAGTAGGACTTTTTTTAAAAGTCCCTTGTTTCCTCTGTAAGACGCGTTTGAAGTTAGAGGTAAGGGAGAGAGGGAAGAGACTTCTATAACTGGGATTAATGCAAGTTGGAGTGAAATAAAAGGAAGTCAGCCGGAGCAAAAAGGGGAACTTGAAAGGAAATCGGTAGTAGATCATATAGAGTTTGTTTTGGCCTGGACTGCAGTATGACTGAGCTTTCGACCTCTGTACAAAAAGAAAGGAAGAAGAAAACCTCAACTATTATCTAGCGGGGCTCCTCCCTCTCTGAGGCCTGTGCGACTCCAGTGCGCATTCATCTTAAAGAGTGCTCCAAGTGTGTTTACAAGGCTGCGAGACAGGAGCACGGGGCCACATCGCCCGGAAAAGTCATCCGCCTGGCCGAAGGCAGGGCTTCTTCCGCCTTGTGGCAGCTTCTGCTGCACGGATCTGACGAAAGCGAATCTGGGTGGAAGTAAAATCTCCCCGCAGATCAAAACACCAAACAGGAGAGCGGCAGAGATGACTGCACTGCCACTCGGCGGCTAAGCTGGCCTGTTCGCCCAGGCGCACGTGGGACACCCACACCCACACACACACACACTCACACACTCACACACACACACACACTCACCCTCCTCTTCCCATGTGCAGACGCTCTCACTACTCTCACCCCTCAGCCCACAGACCCGAGAAAGGCCCCGGGGATTCTATTTCTATTCATAAATTCTTGATCAGCACAAGAGGTGCATGGATATTTGGAACTCGATCCTGCCTGCTCCCTGGAGACGAAATCAAAGCTGCCACCCCGGAAACAGCCAGCCCCCCACCTCCTGCCCACCCGCACAGCGGTAGGCTTTAATACTTTGAACTCTGATTGATGTCTCTGTCGAAGCCTGCCCCAGATGGAGAGCAGCATGCCGCCCGCCTGCCCGCCCTGCAGCCCTAGTCGCCCCTAGCCACCAGCCTCGGGAGCCCCGTGGCCCATAGGAGGCTCTGTGCCACAGAGGCTGCCGCTGCCAGCTCCAGCCTGGGCCGTGGATCCGCCCACGTGCAGCACAAACATCCAGCGGCAGCTGCCGCTCGGAGCTGGGGTAGCGCCTGCTCAAGGGACAGGCAGAGCGGCAGCAAAGACCCTCAGTGGCCAAAGAAAGAGCGAAGTGCCTACGACATCTCCTACAAGTCAGGGCTCTGCTTCCCCCAAAGGACAGACTTGAGTCACGTGTGTGAAATGGATGCGCCTTGAGACCATACTGTTAATTGAAATTAATCAGACACACAAATGTAAGCCTCATATAGCTCCTCTCATATAAGAAACCCATAGTGTGAATATAGAACAAAATTAAAGATAAGAAACAGAGATGGATCTTTTGTAAAAGGGACTGGAGGGGGAAGAGGAATAAAAGGATTAAGATGTGTTAAATACAGGTAGCGACCCCCCAATGAGTGTGATGGATGAATAAGATAAAACTAAGACAGTGTGACCAGGAATGCGGGTCACGCCCAGCAGCCCTCCCAGCACCAACGCCACCTTCCTTCCAACGGGCTACAGACGAGCAGACGGACGGAAGGACTCGCACAGCTATGGGAAACAAAGCCCACATAGACAGATGCTGCCTCTAGAAAGGGGGCAGTCTGAAGCTGGGCACAGGGGCCCCTCGGTCCCCCCTCTCTCTGTGCAGGCGGTGATACAAATGCCTGCTGGCAGTAGCCCTGCCGGCTGTGTCACGTGGGCCAAGGACTCCCCCGTGCAGGTGCTAGCCAGCTCGGGTACAGGTCCATCTATGTAAGCACCTGCTCTGTTTACCAGCAAGGTGCTGCCAGGGCCATTCAGGCGTCAGCCAGGTGCCAACACTCACCCACCAACTCAGGGCACAAGTGGCCTCAAAACCAGAGACAAGGGCTCAAATTCTGTGACCTTGAGCAAGTCACTTCAAGTCCTGAGCTCACTTCCTCGTGGTAAATGGAGATTTGGGCACCTGCCCCCGGACGGTCAGAGGACGGGGTACAGTGGAGGAGGAAGTCCGCACAGCCACTGAGACGCTATCCTGACTCCTGTATCTACCCACTCACCCCCCGTCATGGGCTCTAACCGGTCTCAGAATCCTTTGTGACCCGGGACACAACCCTGCCCACCTTGGACATTTGGGGGAGGCTTCAAGGCTAATGCCTAGCTAGCCATTTTCTACTGTTTGGTGCAGCCACACCCACATACCTGCAACCCCGATTCCCCAACCCAAGTTACCTGAGGAGGGGGCACCAGGCGACAAAAAAAACAGTGGGGCGACACGTTGCTTACTTAGTATCAGATGTGTTCCAGGTGGGGAAGGGACACCAGACCCCAAGACCAGGGGAGGAGGGGAGGGGTGCTGAGCTGCTGTCTCTCCGGGTCATGAGCAAGCCTCCCCAGGAAGCCCCCAAATACTAGAGAGATAAAAGAATGGAGCCGGGCGCCAGTGGGAGCACCGCGGAGGATCTAATATTCAAAAGTTCAGCCACCACATGATTAATTTACACCTATTTTACTGTTCTGCAAACACTACATTCACAAAAGCATTTAAAGGCACCTACATTTTTTTAGGAGGAAAGAAGGAAACCACAGGACTGAGTGACGTCCGTACTCGACCTGGTTTTAGAACACCCCTGCACCTGCCGGTCAGGACCTGGGCAAAGGGGTCAGCAAGGTCGTGTCGGGTCTGGGTGGGCGGTGCTTCAGCCCACAGGAGCCAAGCCCCTTCCTGCAGGCCTCAGAAATTCTTTTTTGAGATGCTTTGCAAATTCTTGTGAAAAAAGTGGTATTATTTTGAGATTAATGTCAAAAAAGACCAAAGAAAATTCCAGCATTACAGAAAAGGGGTAAGCAAACATTTCTGAAGAGGAAACGAACAGAACTGCTTTCTCCAGTGGCCAGGGAGAAGCTGGCTGTGAAAACGCAAATGTCTTGTAGACAACGTGATCAGACAGAGTGCAGTTCAGTGCCCAGCGACCCAACCCAGCACAGAGAAAAGAAAACAAAATCCAGGGGCCAGGGGGGCTCAGCAGAGGATGTGTTCCTCATACAGGAGGCCTGGTCTGTCCCGGGCAGATGCAAGCCCGGTGACTTCTCTGCTTCCACAGGAGCCACAAACTCATCCTGAAAATCCGCTCTGGACTCTGAGTTGGGGAACTGCTGTTTGGCCGAGTGGGGTCACTTTATCCCTGACTCCTCCTCCCAGCAAGGCCGGCCCAGCAGGGAGCAAGTGGGGTGCACAGCTGTGCGCCACTCCCACCCACAGGGGGCTGCACCCCAAGGGCTCCACTCCCTAAACAATGCCCGCTCCCACACCAAGGCCTTCCTCTTGCCTGGGGTGAGCCAGGGGACCACGGGAGGAAGGGGCGGACCAAGCTGCTCCTATGGGAGCCATTCCAACCGCCTCCCTGTTACCTGAACCAACAGCAAGAACACCCTGATCACAGACAGGACACCCTGATCACAGACAGGAAGGAGCAGCTCTAAATGTCAGCCGCTGCTGCCCCGCCTGCCCCGCTCCAGGAGGAGGGGATGGCACGGAAGAGAGTCCTGGGAATACCAGAGGGGACGCAGGCCTACGGCCGGGACAGTGGGACGCTGGACCAGGACAGAGCCGGTTTCCAGAGTGGGAGAAGGAGCGTGTGGCCCCGTCGGCATGTGGCCTGCACAAGTCCCTGCCTTCTCCCAGCAGGGAGCAGGTCCTGGGATCCCATTAGATGCCTGTGGGTCTACGCAGCCTGCAAATCTCACGGCTCAGGCATCACTGGGGGTGCAGCCAACACCCCTCAGGAACTCCCGGAGTTCAGCATCCCCAGGCGTGCAGGCGTCTCCTCCACCTCAGGCGCCTCTTCCTTCCTTCATTACCTCACTGCCTCCTTCCCCTGATGTCAGCCATCTCTGAGTCCCCGTGGGGGGGGGGGCGGTGGCAGAGTCAGTGCAGCGGGGGAGGGGCAGCGAGTGCCACAGCTTCGGCCAACCCCCTCCCCACCACCACAGTTACCAAGCAACCCTATCGGGTCAGGACGCCTGCCAAGTTCACCTAGAGTTGAAGAATACAGGGAGACAGGGGGAGCAGAAGGGAGGTCCCCGGCCTGTCCACGCCGACGGGCCAAGGCTGCAGTGAGTAGTCTGTGCAGCGCAGCCTGGGCTGGGGGGAGGACCACGTCGGGGAGGACCCGGTGGGGTTCCCACTTTAGTCTCGGGAAGTTAGGAGCTCTCAGCAGAGCCCAGAGCTGGCAGCAACTGCCCTCCTCTGCAAGGACACAGGAGTGGGACAGGTAGTTGCTTCACCTGCCCCAGCACCCAGCCACCTACCTGCTGTAGGGCGTCCTCAGCAGCAGGGCCTGGCTACCCGCACAGCTGTCCGTGGGCGTGTGGCAGCCATAGACTGGGGGTGGCACGGAGTACTGCTGCTCGCCTGTGGATAGCAGGGGACAGAGGACAGGGTGAGCGCCCTGGGGCCGCGGGGACCAGGTGCCGAGAAGGATGGGCGGGGTGCCCGCAGGCAGCCTGTGGCCACCTCCATGACCCTGAGGTAAGAGGTGCTTCCCTGACACTCCTGGGCCAGAGGCAAATCCAGACCACCATCCCGCACTCACCCAGAGCGCCCTGCTGCCCCACGGCGTCCTCGTGCTTGAAGGGATGGCTGGGCAGCTGTGCAGCGTGGTGTGAGGGCGTGTGGCCGTAGCCTGGTGTCCCGTCAAAGGTGACCGTGCTGTAGCCTTCGGGCAGAGAGAAACGAGGTCAGTGGCACTGGGGAGAGCAGGAGGTACTGGTAAAGCTGGGTCGCCATGCAGCAGCTGTGAGTCCCCCACTTCGGACTGGACCGACTTCCTTCCCAGGGAACTAGCTTCTGCCTCAGCCTTGGAGGTAAGTGCAACGCTCCCCTTCCTTGTCGGAGATAGTAATTCTCCCCAAAACCAACCTGGGGCTGCCCCGAGAGGGCAGCGCTGCCCTTCAGGGCCTTGCCTGGGCTTTACGGTGACAGACGCCTCCAACAGTCTTGTCCAGAAGAAACTGACGGTGAGAAGCGACCCCAAGCTCTCCTTTCTCTTTCCATGCGCCCCCCCCACTGGATTCCACCCCGGAGCATCCGAAGCAGGGCTGTCGGAGCGGTTTGTGGACTGACCTCCACAGCAGTGCCCAGTCCTCTGCCTCAGTTTCCCTGCTGACAAGCTTGGCCTGTCCTTCCGCCCTCGAATGTAGCGTTTCCCTTGAAAGCCAGAGGCCTGTGTGACACCTTGGTGCCATTTTCACTGAACACCCTCAGAGTCTGAGGAAATGTCTGGGTGCAGGGCAGCGCTGGAACCCACGCGGGGCGGCCCCACTTCAGTGCTCACCTGAAGTCTGAGCCTGGGGTCCCAGCCAAATGGCGAAGGCTGGGTACCCTCCCTCTCCTTCCCCAAGGGCCTCTGCAGGTCTGCCCCACATTCTTGGGACCATTAAGGCAGAGGCTCCCCCATGCCCTCTCTCACTCTGCGTGCAGGAAGCCCTTTCAGGATAGAGCCCAGGGGCCAGTCACCCCATCCTAGCACCCCGAGAATCTGCCCACAAAACTGGATTCTGTCCTCACTTCGGGGTCCCAGAACCCAGGGAAGGAGAGAGTGAACCCTAATGACCCAAGGTCTGAGACTAAAGAAACCACCAGTCCGGTCCTCTGCGTGATCGGAGGGCCTCCGCCTCTTACCCAAGGCCCGGAAGCTTCGAAAGCCGCCCTTTGGCAGGCCCAGGAATCAGCTTACAACGAAATTTGGTCCCAGGCACCAAATTTTGCCCAAGGGCAACCAAATTTCTGGAAAGATGTTTTTAATTAAAGAGGAAGAGAAATAAAAGTTACCAAAAAAATTCTCTAGATGAACACGTCTCCATTCCGAGCTGATAAACAGGCAGCGCCCGGGGAGCGCTGTCCGATTGTGCGTCTGAGACTGCAGGTCCCTAACGCAACTCTGGGCGGGAACTCTGGCCCGGACGCCAGAGCCTCCGTGGGACACAGATCTTGGTCTCCCTGAGGTCTGCAGGGACGTGCCTGTAGTAGGTGTGGCTGCTTAAGGGATGCACGCCTGAGCAGAGGCCCGTTGTAGTCCTTCCACGGCAGCCCCAAGGTAGCGCCTTTCCCTGAGCAGTCCCTTGGCGGGCGCAAGACCTTGACCGAGCCCGTGGGAAGGGCTGCTTTCCGATCCCAGAAGCTGGGACCCGGGAAGCAGAGGGTGATACAGGGAAGAAGGCGCGGCCAGGGCAGGAAAGGACTGTGGCTGCGTGGAGGAGAAACCACTCCCCTGCACAGTACCAAATATTTGCACGTCCTCCTGTGCCATCCTTGGCCTCCAGCACGGCCGATGGACCCCTCATCGGATGGGCTTCAGGCACCCTGCCCCAGTCCTGCGATTGCTGGGTTCTGAGCTCCAGTGGCTGGGCAGCCAGGAGGGCTGGCAAGCAACCTGCTTCTGCTACTGATCCCTGCTTTGGGCTGGGGTAGAAAAGTCCTCCCTGCTTTCTGCCCCACAAACCCCACCCTCGTGTACCAGAGGGTCCGGTGAGCACTCCCCTCAGGCATGGAGAACCGTCTCATCGAGGGGCGGCCTGATGCCTGATCGTCGCGTTCAACCCCAGATACCCTGAGGCTTTCAGCACCAGAGGGCTCAGTGAAGCCCCCCAGGCCATGGATCCTTGCTTGGTGGGCACAAACGGGAAGCTGGGGATGTTTCGAAGAGCAGGTGAACTGGTTTGTCTGAGACAGACGCCACGAACAGCGGGGGGCAGGAGGCTCCGCGGTGGCCTTGGCTGCCCACTTGCTCGGGCAGCCCTGCTCCTGACGGGGAGAGAAGCAGCCTGGGTCTGCGAAGGCCATGCTCATGCAGCGGGGAGAGATCTGACACCCTGGCTTGATCCTGCACCCCTGGGGAGCCACAAGGACCCCTGAAGCCAGAGGAAGAAATGTGGGGTCTGGAGGGTCCCAGCCCTTCTTGCCTGGGATGGGGGTTCAAGGAGCTCCTACACTGCTCCTGTCTGTTGGCATCAGGGTGAGCCCCAAGGTTGAGAGGCTCAGTCTTTTGGTTTGCTTTTCCATCGCGAGAATGTGAGGCAGGACTGGAGCCCACCTGCAGGGCAGCCCCGCTCTGGGACACCCCTCCTTAGGACAGAACGGTCGGACTGAAGAAAAGATCCGGGGGCAGATGCTGCGCCCCACCCGAGGGCTAGGCAGGCTGCTTCTCCCACCCTAGGGCGCCGACGGGCTGCAGCTCCAACCCAGTCCAGTCTGGGTGCCACTGTACTTTACTGCAAGTCCAGAAAGTCAGACCCAAAGCCCAGACCCGTCCTCTGGACCCCCTCAAACAGACCAGACAGGAGGCCAGGCCTCCACATCCAGGAGCACCTGGCACCCTATAAGCAGCCGAAGGTGCCTCGCGGGAGAATGCCAGCTGTTCACGGGCAACTCCAACACTCCGGGCAGGAAACTTTAACTCAGGAAGCTGCAGGCCCTTCCTAGACCTGTGGCCTGGGTTCCTTAGTAGGACTGGCTCCCAGATACTCCAGCTGGAAACAGTGGTTTGGGTTTCACCACGGCTTGCAGGGCAGGTGCTGGGCCAAGGCTGGAGTGGGTAGTGAGAAGAGAACCAGCAGTATTGGGGGTCGCGTCGCCTGAGCCAGCAGCCTACACTGTGCCGCTACCACCTCACACCTTAAACAGCCCAACGCCTGGGCCTGATCTCAGTTTTGCTGCAGGAAGAGCATCGGCCATTGTGTTGGTAAAGGATTTCCCAAAATTCGGAACTAAGCCAAGTTAGGTTTCAACAGCAAACAAATCAAATGGAAATCAAGGAAGAAGCCAAACTACTGAGACTTCTCACTTGTTTTTCTGGTTCCTGCTGAGGCTGAGGAGAGACCCTGATAGTCGTCGGAGGAGAGGGCACAAGACCGTCCTGGCTCCCATTCCCAAGGCTCTTCCCCACTGCCCCACAAAGAGGCAGGAAGACGGGACACCCGGTACGCAGAGAGGTGGGTGCAGGGCCTGGCGCCGCTGCCCAGAGCAGGACCTGTACTGAGCTTTTGGTCCCTAAATGGGTCGCCCTGGTCCCTGCAGGCTGTGTGGCGCAGTCGCCTGGACTACCATGCCCAAGAGCTACACGTGGACTCGGACACTGTCCCCAAAGCCATCTAGTTAGGGCGAGAGTCGCCTTTCTGCATGCCCAGCCTGGAGCGGCCCCGCGGCAGGACAGTGATGATCGGTGTCGGGCGGGCCTGTCTCACGCCGGACGCCCAAGGACCCCACTGCTGGGCAGAACTGTGCCGGTGCCCTGGACAAGGCCTGTTCCCCAAGCAGAATCAGACCTGCCCGGTGCCGCTTGCCATTCGAGGAAGTTCCCGGGCTCCAGGGGCCCCAGGCAGCCTCCCGGCTCCGGCGAATTGTCGGGCTGCGGAGAGAGCCGGGAGCGGCGCCGCGCACTCTCCTTCCCGGACCGCCCCGGGGAGGAGGCAGAAAGGCCGGGACCGGGGAGCGAGCGGGGAGGGTGGGTGGCAGCGGCGCCCGGGGCCCACTCACCCTGGTTGCGGATGGCGGGCTGGCTCTCCAGGCAGCTGGGCAGGTAGGGCGCGTTGGGAAACATCCGGGCCTGGCCCGAGGACGCCTGGCCGGGCGGCGCGGGCCCGAAGGGTCCGTATCGACAGGCCCCGGCCGTGCCGGTGAACTGGCCGGAGAAGTGCACGGTGAAGGCGCTCAGGCACTGCTCCTCGTGCGCCTCCGCGCCGCCCCAGCTCGGCTCCTGCTTGATGAACGAGTGCGGCGGCGGCGGGGGCGGCGGCGCGGGCGGCGGCGCGGGGCCGGCCAGGGAGCCGTAGGCCGGGGCGCCCGGGGGCGCGAAGTCCAGCACGGGCGCCCACTGCGTGGCGCCGCTCACGGGCAGCGAGCATCCGCCGCCGCCGGCCAGTGAGGGCACCGCGGGCAGCAGCGCGTTCAGGTCCCGCACGTCGGAGCCCATGGGTGCCGGGCCGCGGCTCCGGGCTGGGGCGCGGGGCGCCCGACGCGGCTGCGCCTGCCTCGACCCGACGCCGCGGGGCCTGCGCCGCGCTGAGCGGCCGCGCACGTGGAGCCGGCGCCGCGGGGAAGCGCGGGCTCCGGGCTCGCGGGGCCCAGCCGCGGGCGGAGGAGTGGGAGGCGGGCGGGCGCGGAGCCCCTGGCGTGGGCGCTGCCTTGAACTCCTTACCCCGGCTGCTTGGCTGCCCCCGGCTTGCCAAAGCTCAAATAAGAGGGGCTGGCGCCGGGGGAGGAGGAGGAGCCAGCGGGCCCAGCTGCACCATTCACACCGCGAACGCCGGGCCAGCGACGCCCGCGGCTCCCGGGGCGCCCTCGGCGGGGGCGTGGGGCGGGACCCACCAGCACCCCGTCCCCTCCCTCTCCCCCTCCCTCTGGTCCACCTCCTCCAGCCGCAGCGCGCACCCTCGGCCTCCCTTCCAGACAGCGCGCGAGTGGGGGCTCGGCCCTGGCCGGCCCTCGGGTGAGCCAAGTGTCCCCTCCGCACAGGGCGGCAGGAGGACCGCGGGGGCGGTGGAACCGAGGGCGTGCTGGAGGGAGGGGCGGGGGGTTCCAAGGGAGGAACTTAGGCGCCTCCAAGCACTTTCTGGGCTGGGAGAGGATGCCTCCGCTCCGTGCCTTCGTCTCAGGTCCCTAGGGATCGATGATCAGAGGCGAAGGTGTCCGTGTCTCGTGACGGGGGCGGGGGCCGTTACCGATCACCTGGTAGTTGGACACGGGGTGAGGGGGCCCGGAGTCCTACCTAAAATTAGAGAGAGCTCAACTTTCTCCGAGCGAGCGTCCGCTACGGCCAACCCGGGAAACGGCTCGTGGATCTTCCCCGGCCTGCGTGGCGCGGGCAGCAGCGCCCTGGCGCCCTGTTGGGGAGGAGAGGAGACCGGGAGTTTTGGGCGCGCGGCCGAGGGGAGGTGGCGGCTGCAGCCCTCCGCTCGAGACGGGGGTGGGGTGGGGGGAATGGTTCGGTGCTGGGGTCCGGGGTCTGGTGCCTGGCCTGGAGGCTCAAGCGAGTCTGGAGGCTAAGTGGGGACCGAGCCGCTTCTCTTGGCGGGCAGGGACAGCGCGCGCACCTTTGCGATCGCGGAGCGCATGGCCTCACCAAAACAGACTCCCACTGGTAGTAGTACCTCGGGCTCCTTGCGCCTCAGGGAAGAGGTTGAGGCTGATTTTATTTTGGCTTTTGGTTGACTCGTGGAAACGGCCCGAGCTCTGGGAGCGTTGGCGACGGTGCGGCTGGGACAGTCAGGCGGGGCGGGAGCGTGGGACCCCTGGGCTGGCAGGAGGGCGCGCGGTTCTCCTACCAAGCCTACAGCGCAGTAGAGGAAACCGCGTCTCCGAGGCCTCGATTCACCACTTGGGCTTTTCTTCTCCACTGTCTACCTGTCGCTGTCGGTTCCGGCTCTGGGGGTCTAGGCCTCAGGCGACGCTGTCTTCGCCCAGGGCGCGCACCCAGAGGAGCAGAGGACCCCAGCTAAGGCTGGCAGCGGGAGGGAGCGGCGCGCGTCCCTTCACCTTCCCAGAACAGAGCTCGGCTCTTTTCTATCTCTCCGTTCAGAACCTTTCCTCTTCTGCGCTGTTAGGCTTTTCTAACACACACTTTGAGAGGAAAAGCACGGAGCCGCTTGGAACCCGCCCTGGCCCTGCTCGCTGCGCCTCTGGACACCCGCAGCCCTGGCCCTGGGTGCGCGCAGCTGTCACAGGCGTGGGCTCTAGAGGGGCCCCTTCTGGCCAGTTTGCCCCCCCAGGTGCCCCGAATCCCTGTTCCCCCTTCCCTCTTCTCCACCTCTGATTTCAGCTCGGAACTCGTTTTTTTCTTAACTAGGACTTAGGCACTGCAGCTGAGCAGCGGCAGAAGGCGGGTGGTGAGAGACAGGCTGTCCCTTTTCCTTTGCTTTCCAAGCTTTTTGGGGGGTGGGGGATCAGTAGACAGATTGGTTCCAGCCCCAGCCCGGGTGAAGTCTCTACCCTACAGTTCAAAACTTAAAGTTGGGCTGTGAGGAAGGAGTGAGAGTGCGTGGTAAGCGGACAGGAAGGCGCCCCAGGCCACTGAGGACCCTGGCACACACCCCCATTTTCTTGCCTTCCCTGAGAGAGGCCCAGGACGTGCAGTTCTCTTGCGACGGAGGGCCTCTGTCTCTGCCCCACAGACACCAAGGTGGGAAGCGAGTGCTGCCTTCTCCCCCGGACCCCAGGAGGCACCAGCCCCACCTCCCTCCCTGAGCTCCCGGAGCCCCAGGCACTGGCGCAGGGCCCCGGCTGACGGGCTGCAGCACGGGTGGGAGGGTCCTCTCCTCACCCTGCACTCTCCAGCCTTGAGTCCCAGGCTTCGGCTGCTGCGCTTTCCCCCACCCTCCGCCCCGTGTAGGGCTGGAGCTGAAGCTCCTCGCTGTGAGCAGAAGGAGCGAGGCCTGAGGGAGCTGTACAAGGAAGCCCGACCTGGAGGCTGGGACGGCTGGGCTGGGCAGCCCAGACGGGTGTCCTCCTTGGGCCTCCGCTTCCTTGTCCTAAAGTGGGAAAGGGAAGGTAGCACCCAGCTTGTGGCACTGCCCTGCGGATTCAGGAGCAGATATTGCCTATGACTGAGAACCAGCATTTTCAGTATAGTTTGTCCAAGCGCAGGATCGGTTTTGGAGGTGCTCAGTCCAAAGCAAAGCTGTAACCCGCCCTGATCCAACGGTGGCTTTAGCCATCACCCTGGCCTCTGCAGAGCTCACAGATCCAGAAGGGAGGGCACCCAACTGGCTTTCCGCATATCACATATTTGGGCCCAGAAGGCACCTAATTTTTGCATTAGAGGGAGGAGTGGTGAGGACCTCCTTCCACTTTTACCCCACTGGAAGGCCAAGTCCCAGCCTGGTCCCAGGGGCCTGCATCCCGCTCCCTCCATACTCCTGCTTCGCCCCAGAGTGAAGATGAGCTATGTGTGCCAGGGCACAGGGTGACTGACCCTGGGCCCCCGGACCCTGCCTCACCAGCCCCCACTGGGGTGCAGGAGTCACAGCCTGTGCAGGTTACAGCCTGGCGCTGGGAATCTTAAAATCAGTTTTTAAAATAAACACCGGAGAGATTTTCCTGCAGCTCACTCATGCCTCCGCTGCGGGCTTTCTCGTCTTTGCCATCTTCTGGACCACCTCCATCCAGAGCTTGCCTTCTCCGAGACCTGTGCAGGGGGCCCAGCCCTGGGCACGGTGCACCCTGCAAACCCATCTCTCAGCCCCAGCCCCGTCCCTCGTCCTGAGTGCCTGAGTGCGGACCGAAGGGCTCCGTGCCGCTCGCTTCCATTATTATACCGTAAATCTTTTTAAATTCTGGAACTAATTATATAGAGGATATGTCTCAATTTGTTCTGCATTAATGCCACAGCGGGGACGGAGGCCAGGCCGTGGCCGAGCAAGTACGCAGGCCCATGAAATTGATGAACTGAGGGTTGCTTCCAGGCCTGTGTGCACCATCTGGAATTCCAGTCTGAGGTTACAATTAGAACTCCTGACCCCAGATTCAACTTGCAAACAACAAGAAAATGGGCGAAAGAAAAAAACCCAATTTATTCTGCACCTGTAAAAAAAATGGCACATAATCTTAAAATCTCTCCATCCTAGAAAATTCTTTCCAAGTTTTCTTTGTGTTTTTAACCTATAAAAGATAATGGAGCATATTTTATAGACTGGTTTTATCTTTTCCCCATTCCCTGCACGGTTATCAGCTTCCCGTTTGCCTCAGTTTTAATTATATAGGATCAAAATATTCTCTAGTAAATTAGCTTGCTACATATTTTGTCACTTTTGTGATTTCCCCTTTGAGAACTAGATTAATTACGGAAATCTACCTGCATTTGGGAACTTTCTCCCTGCCCCCTTGACTACTACTTTGTCTTAGCTGTAGCCAGAGATGTTATTTGTGTTCTGAACCCATTTGGCCAATTTCTTCTTTCTTTAGTAACTTGCTCTTTAATTTTGCTCTCATTTTGACTCCCTGAAGCAATGAAGAACCAGACAGTCCTGAGGAATCTTAAATTTATTAGCATAGAGCCTTAGACAAAGCGATGAATAAATCATTCTGGCGGATTAAGCTGTAAAGCATCCCAGTGAAGTCAGCCCCTCGCCAGGGTCTGGGTGTATGAATGTTCATACAAAACGAGGTGTCAGTATTATTTTCTGAGAGTATGACGCTAAAGATGTCCAAGTGTGGAATTTGGACCAGGGGAGGCGTGACAGGGCTGAGGGCTTCTTTAAAGCAGGGCGTCACCTTTTGGGGCTCCCACACTGTACCCCAGTGTAACATCTCCACAGTTTGGAGTCCTGGCAGTGAGTTTATGAAAAGAAAACGATGCAGGATGTTTGTGAGGAGTGGCAAAGGCATGCAGGCGAACAAGACCTTTCTACTGTACGAGAGCCCGCCAGGGTCAACTAGCTTCACAGAAACCTGCATTAGAAAGGCGGTCTTCTTACAGAGGCGGTGCCGGGAGCACCTGCCCAAGGACTGTGCTGCCTCCAGTGTCAGGACTCTGTTACCAGAGGTGGGGAGGACTGGACAGACCTCGGCAGAGGTACCCTCCCAGAGGAAACGGAGCAGCACGGCCCAGGCCCTCCTGGGTCTTGCAGATGGGGCATTCCTCCGCTTTCGTCAAACATCAAGTTGTTATCAGGAGAAGGGGGAGCCTCCTGTCCCCCTACTGTTTTCCCTACGATGTCAGCTCATTCTTTCAGTGTCACCCTTAGTCCACCAGGCACTGTGTGGGTGGCAGCTCTCCGGCCAGCACTGCACCCGCACCCGCAGTGGGAGCACAGGGTTGTGCCCTCCCCCCGGGAGCTCGGTTCCCACAAGCAGGTGGCCTCTCTCGGTCTCTGGGAGTTGGAGAACCTCCCCAGTGGCCCTTTAAACATAGCTGAGTCAAAGTTACCACCACCCGGCTCAGGGACTCTCGAAGTGACTTCTTCCTGGAAAACCTGCGCCTTCTCTTCTCCCGGGCAAAAATTCTTGTTCACGTGAGAGGTCCAGGAGGTCTGGTGTGTAGCATCCTCAGCTCACTGGAAGCCCTCAATGGCGGTGGGGGGGCGGGTTCCAGAGACCTAAGTCCTCGGCTGTACCTCCAATCATCCTTGTACCCCAGACTTCCAGCTGGCGCTGCTGTGCCAGGTTCTCTTCCGGAGTAAGCCGGAGCTTCCACTGAGGAAAAGATAACAATTCTTGCTGGTGGAGGAAAAGGATAGAAGAGAAGCCTTGCTAGAGGGGGCGGCCTTGAGCAGGACTGTGGCTGTCAGGAGGAAATTAGGGTCCTCTGCCCTGCACCCAGGAAGACCTGGCTGTTACATAAAGTCAAGTTCTGAGCCCTGGGGACTGAGCAGCAGAGGGTTCATCGCTGGCTGACTAGTACAAAATGGAGTGAAGGGCCCCGCCAGGTGTCAAGCCTGTGCCAGTGACCTCGCCCCGGGGAAGAAGCAAGCGGAGCCCTTTATCCCTTGGAGGTGGAGGCATCCGGGTGAGTGGGAACCCAAAGCTGGCCGCTCCCGAGTGGGGGGAAGGGAAGCCCGCCCCCCACCGCACTAGGAGGCGTCAGTGTCCTGGAAGGTGGCCTTTCAAAGCCGCTCCTCAGGGAGGCCGCTCTTCAGGGACAGCGCCCCTGCCCTAGTTTCCACAGCCTTCCTTCGTTTCTTCTTTTTCCCCCCATGAGGCACCAGGATAGAACCCGTGACCTTGCGCTTGCAAGACAGGTGGGGGCGCCACTGAGCTAGATCCCCAGCAAGGTCAGTTCCCTACTGAAGTGCTTTGGGGTCAGGCAGAGGGGCTTCCATCCTGCCATCTTCCCTAGGGCTTTGGCTTTTCCTTGCTCTCTCTGAGCCTGGATTTTCCTAGGTCTGAAAGGGGCCTAGGTGTTCTGAGAACAAGTTGGGAAAGCTTTGTGTGCAGTGAGTCTGTGGGGTCGGACTGCGCAGTGGTGTTTATTAAACCCCGAGTTTGTCTCCGCAGGCATCAAGCTTGGCCTCAGAACAGATCAGCCAGCAGCAGCCTGGAGGATGCCAGGTTCTGATGGGGCAGAAACAACCTCTGTTGTTCTCCCTGAAGTTGAGCTGTGCCACACTGAGATTCTGCTTTTGTGGAAACCTCTTCAGCCAAGGGATTGACAGACAGAGAGAGAGAGAGGGAGAGAGAGAGAGAGAGAGGGAGAGGCAGGGAGGCAGGGAGGGAGGGGGAAAGTACTGAGAACTGAACCCAGGACCTTTACGCTGAGCTGTGTCCCTCTCCCCTTTCTGTCTGTCTGTCTGTCTATCACTTTGAGACAGGGTTTCCTGGGTGCTAAATTGCCTAGGCTGGACTTGAACTTCTTACTTGAACTTGGGACTTGAACTCCTGCCTCAGCCTCCCAGAATACAGGAATTACAGGTGTGAGCTACCACACCCAGCCGATTTTTTGCCTTTTGACTGTGAACACTTTAAGTTAACATTTCAAATCCCATGTCTTTTTGGTGGGTGTGTTTGCAGAATATGCAGTTTAATTAAGGACTTTGGCAGTCCCATATTTTTCAAAATAGATGGGAATTTGTTTTTAGCCGATGGAGATAGAAATCGGCTTTGCAGCAATTATTAATAGTTCCATAAACAGACTTGAACATAGTATCAGCTTGCTGCTAAGACATTACAAAGTTTATGAGAAGTTGCTCAGAAAAGCAAGAGGGAGTCATTAGAAATCTGAAACTAGTCAACAGGCAGATTCCAACCCCCATAAATCACAAACAAATGAAACCTCTATTATGATCGCTGTAGCAGAGCGAGGGACCCTCCCCTTGGGTAGAAATCAAGTTCATTTTAGAAAGCCCAGTATTTTTGCCCTACCAATACAGAGGCTAATTACAAAATTTCCCAAGAGATAATAAATATTAAACTGTAATCAACATGTGACACAAGACAAATAAGAAGCACATAACTTAACCTTGATTCCCCGGGTGAAGCGCATGTTTATCTTTAATTATCCCCACCTGGGAACAGGGCACAGATTATCTGTGATGCTTGTTATTTATTCCTGGAGGCGCTACATTTTAATTTTGCCCAGAGAGGCCTCTGGTGAAGCTGCTGTCCTAACTTAATTATCAGTTGCCCTCTTTTTACTCCCAAAGTATGTGTCCTAGGTGAGATGGTTGGTAAATAATATTCTACTTTCTTAACATTGTGTTTTATGAAGAAGAGCTAAAAAGGCCTGAGCACTGGGGTGGCGGCACATACCTGCAGTCCTATGTGCTCTCGAGGCTGAGGCAGAAAGACTGCAATTTCGGGGCCACCCTGGGCACCCCAGAGAGCCCGAGTCTCAAACACGAAGGGCTGGAGATAACACGGACACTCTCGCCCGGCATGTGAAGCCCTGGGTTTTTCTCCAGTCATAAAGGAGGAAAAGCCGTTATAATAAGGGTGAAAGAAAAGAGTTCGCAGGGCTAGTGAGAAGAAATCATTGGATTAATGTTAGCAATAAAAGAACAAAAATCGTGTATTTGATATAAAACTTTGTTCTGAGCATCCCTGACAGCCAAGTCAAATGGGGAAAGTAACAACGACTCTTAGGTCGTAGGAGCAGGAAACCCGGTTTTCCAGAAAAGGCGAAGTGGTGTGCTCCTGAAGTTGGGGAGGAGCGCCCGCCCACACCAGCCGGGCTGCGGGCCTCGGCGTCAGCGCACAGTGGTCTCCACCGCGGCCGACGTGTCCCAGCGCCGTGGTCAGAGCTACCATCACAGTTCTGTACAGCTTTCCAAGAGAAGACGGGCAGAGGCTTGGTCTCCTTCTAGTTTCCTGGGCCTGCCTGGGCACTGCCCCCGGGCCTGCGTGTGGAGCCCCATTCCAGCCCTTTTCGTTTTTTTTTTTCAAACCAAGATCTGGCCAGATCTCTAAACATCCCCCCTTGACCTGGAACTTGCCTTCCCCTGCCTCAGCCTCCCATGGTGCTGGGCTTATAGGCTAAGGCCACCGTGCTTAACTCCCACTGGCAGTTTTTTAACAGCGTCTTTTCTTCCTCAGATCTGAATGTGAACCAAAACTTGTTCTTCAGAATCCTGCAGGGCTAGCAGAGTCAACGGTGCACGGTTCCCCCAGGTGGCAGGCTCCTGAGACACGGGGCAGCCAGGAGGCAGGTGGGGGCCGATGCTGCTCCGCTCCGCACAGGGCCCGCAGGGTGCAGCCTGGCTTGGAGCCGGAGCGGCCCCCAGCCCAGGACGCGGCCAGTGAGCCAAAGCTGCTGCCTGGGAGAAACTCGCTGACCGGGAAGCAGAGGGAGCCAGGCCCAGATCCGTAGCCGTGCAGACCAGGGCAGCGTCGCCTTCCACGCAGCCGGTTTGCGGCGGACCTGGGTTGCGCGGCCTTGCTCCCTGACCACTCACTCGGCGCAGCCTCCCTGGGACGTGACTCCGTCACAGGCAAGTGGCAAAGGGTGCCCACTGAGGAGCATGACCACAAGGGCCGGAGAATTCCAGAGCGCTGCTGTCGCTGGACTGTGGCCGGAACTGCCTGTAAGAAATATGGTTCTGACCCAGGCGCCGTGTCACGCTGCGGCCGGCGTCTCCTGAGCCATGTAGCGCTCTGAGAAAGGACTACAAAGCCGTCCCTCGCCCCGGCCGCTCCGTCTCTGCAGAGTTCAGCCTGGCGGGGGACAGCCCCCAGCCGTGTTGACATGTTTACTTCTGGCCCAGGGAAATACTGCCTTTGCCCGCTCCCCTTCCCAACATAGGCACTGGCCTGGAGACGGATATTTTATGTCTGCCTTTGATGATTTACAAATAAATTAGCACGATCCTCGAAGGTCTGCCAGCATCTATGCATTACTGGAGAAATCCGAGATGGTGAAAAATGACCGTGATTTACCGTGTCCCGATACTTCCTTCTTAAGAACCAAATAAATACCGGCCAGTTTATGTACCTGACATATTTATTGCAGAATTCCCGCCAGAGGACTTCCCATTGTCCTGAGTTCTCACACATTGTTTTCACAAACTGTGGCTTGAAGGAAGGCAGGGAAATTCAGGCCAGAGAGAGAAGGCGAGATGTTATCTTTGGGAAAGGATGAGCCCGGACGGGAGGGAGAGAGTGATCCATTCAGAGGCTGGAAAGCCTGTCCTGGGGGTGAGATAAGTCCTCGGGATCTGGAATCCAGGAGTCTGCACTGGGACCTTGAAGTCAGCGGACAACTCGGTCCTGCCCTAGATAATAAGCACAGTGTATCTTCCCGCTGGATAAGCAGAACATCTGCACTGCGGGTTTGCTCTGTTCCCTTGTAGGCAACGGTATTCACCAAGCGTCCTAGCTCCAGCCATCAGCAGGGGGCTCCGGGCACCTGGGGCCAGACCCAGCCTCCGTGCTTCCAAACAGGGAGGGCGCCCTTGCCCCTGCCTCGCAAGTGGTCAGGGCTCGGAGTGCCAGAGGCCAGGTCCCCGTGCTCAGATGAGAGCTGTGAGGCAGCAGCCCCTCTGGAACAGAGATCTCACCCGTGTCCTGAGGAGTCCTGTGGGCAGAGAGGAACCCCAGCCTGCTTGCACTCTGTTCTCAAGGCCAGCGGACCCCACAAAGCCACACAGGTGCCCCGGATCTGCGCAGGCACCTTTGGCCAGTTTGTATCGTCGGCCTGCAGCAGTTCTGGCTTCGGGGGGCACAGAGAGCATCTGGCCCCAGCTCTGCTTTCCCAGATGACCAGGCACGGGATGGAGTTGCCTGGATCACACCCACACACGGGCCAAGCCGACCTGGCCGCAGGAAGGGAGCTGTCTTTCAAGGACTGAGTTCAGTCTTTCCTGCTGAGCACCCTGCAGGCCAGGCTGGCCTGGGTGCTCAAGCCTAGCTCTGACCTCTGCTGTCGGCCTGTCCTGTCCCTGTGCTGCTCAGAGTCGGCAGAGAGCCCAGTGGGCCTAGAGGTCAGAAGTGACTGCAAGAGAGCCTCAGGTGCTGCCCGGACCTGCCTTCTGGCCAAGGAGCCTCCCCGGGCAGCGTGAGGATGCCAGATGGGGGCGCTCTCCTGGCTCGGCAGGGACCTGGAGCCAGTGGAGCCCTCCGGCTGCCTGGGCTGCCGAGGGTCACCGCGCTGTGCTCCCGCAGAGATCGCCTTCCAGCACACAGACACAAGCAAATGGCTTCCCTGGCTGATCAGAGGAGCTGAGGCAGCGTCTCAGACCCGTCCAGGGCTGCTCGGAGAGTGACGACCCAGTGCACAGCGCCCTTGGTGTTGTCTACACACAAGAACCATCTTCTGAAGCGCTGCCTCAGCTGCCTTGAAAAGTTCCGGTATGACGAAGAGGACAATGCCCAGTGACTGTGTGCTGTGTTTTCTTAGATTCTTTTATTTAATCTTCAGAGAAAACCTTGCGTGAAAGCTACCAAACATCCCCTGTATCTGTGCCAGGGAGAGGGCTGGGGATTGGGGCCAGACAGAGCCCCAGCATGGCGTAGAGAGGTCCTGGGTTCAGTCCCTGGCTCCGTGATAAAAAAGAACAACAGAGATGTCCCGGTGCCCTAGTTATGCTAGCTTCATATCAAAGCGTTGGACATTAGACAGAGTGTCAGGCTTGGAGCCGCAGACTCTTTAAGAAGCAGATCCACCACATACTTCTCCTATAAAAGTAATGGTATCTAGGCACAGTGGTCTGTGTCTTTAATCCCAGCAGTGCAAGAGGCTGAGGCAGGAGGATCATCACTTCAAGGCCAGCCTGGGTAACAGAATGAGACCGTGTCAAAGGAGAGAGGAAGGGGGAGGAGAGAGAAAAGGAAAGGAGAAAAAAGAGGAATGGGCCAGGTTTTGTTCTCAGTGAGCAAATTGTTTTCTGTGAAAACACTGGACTGGGAGAGGAGCGCAATGATGTGGTCCTGGGACCGAGCCGCAGAGACGGAAACGTGCCTGGCAGTCTGCCGGGGAGCCAGGTGGCTGGCAGGAGGTGATCCCGAGGCCTGCACCCCAGAGATGAGCTGGAGACCCGGGGGTGAGGCCTCTTCCAGTCACCAAGCTGCTCTGACTTAGGACTTTTTGCACAATAGAAATGAAACTTCTCAGGGGAGGGAGAACAATGGTGTTTTGATGAATGGAACAAAGATAAGAGTTTGGCTGATAATTCAGGTGGGGGGAGCCTCAGGCACAGGCTGATGCAGTTGCCTCCTTGCCAAGCAGCAGGCTCGCCAGCTTCCAGCGGAGGGTGCCCTGGCTGGCAGGCACACCCCAGCCAGCCGTCCCGTGGGGTTGTCTGCAAAGGCACTTTGTGGACTGTGAACAGAACCAGAGACAGACGTGCTTGCCTGGCACCGACACCACGTGTCCTGGAGTTAGGGAAGGACCCAGAGAGACCAGGGCTGCATGCATCTAGGTGGGCGGGCCGGGACCCTGCTGGGTGCCCTTTTAGACTCCGAATCTCCTAAGGATGATGATGAGAAAGCCTCACTGGTGACCGTGTCATGTGGGTGACAATGTGTCTCCACAGGAGGATGCTACAGTTAGCCGCGCTGGCCCTGCCTTGTTCTTTAGGGGTCCCAGCCCAGGCCAGATGAGCGGTCACTGCTGAAAGACAGTGACACCAGGAGGAACCTAGCAAAGCCACACCTGCCCTGGGCTCTGTACTACCACCACCAAAAGCCAAGATACTTAGCAGACTTCCATGTTAATTGTGACAGCGCTCCTTCGCAACAGCCACCTTGTTAGCCGTGCTGCTTCGTGTGCTTCGTGCTGTCCTGTCCCCGGCACCAAGTGTTTACATAGGTCTGGTGTGAGAGACACAATGTGAACTCCTCTGCCGCATGGCTGAATGGATTTTCAATGATAGCTCAAGGGAGCAGAAGCAGCAAGGGCTGGTGACGATGTCAAGCCAGTGCTGTGGGCGCAAGAGGGACAAGGACAGCACCCTGGATGCCCAGGAGATGAAGGGCGCCTCCAGCCCTGTCTGTGTCCCCAAGGAACATGAGGAACAGGGTCCCAGGGTCCCCATACCCACCGCTGCCTGCCAGGACTGGGCGGCTCTGGGCATGCACCAGGCACCTGGTGTCAGCTGGTGACAGGGGTGGGCCAGGGCCAGGGGAGCCCCAGCCTGCAGGTGTCTTGTGCCCCTTCCTGCCCTGCAACTGTTGAGAGTTGCGTCTGCCCAAAGCTGAATCGCCTCTTCCTGCTGGGCCTCAGAGGGGAGGCACAGGCGTGGAGATTGTAGCGAGCCTCGGAGCAGAGCAGAATGAATCCAATTCTGGATACAAATGTCAAGGCTCCGGCTGCCAGCTCCTTGCTCACTGGGGCGCGGCGTGACGCCCCATTGAAGGCTTGGCCATCCCCAGCTGGCGTGGGCTGGCAGTGAGGGAGCCAGCGGGGAGGGTGACCTTCCAGGAGGCTTGGGAGGGCTCTGATAGCTCCTCTGTGCCCACTGAATTCCCCAGGGGCTGTTCAAGTCCCAGCCCTGCCACAGGCACACTGAAGCCCTGACCCCATACGGCTGCAAGTTCCTGGCTCCTGGAGGCTGGTTCTTGTGGTTTATGACCCTGGATCCGGAGCACCCATAGATGCAGGAGAGGAATGGCCCTTAGGGTGCCAGGGCACTTGCGCTTACAGAAACCCTGGTGCAGACGTGGGCATGTTGTGTTCAGAACAGCAAAACGTCCTATCACAGTAGCAGGGGAGCACATCAGTAAGCCAGACACACAGCTCTCAGAGTGGAGAGCCAACCTCCCTGCTGGGACGGAAGCACCCAGAATATAACTGTGGGTGGACAGATTGTCAAGGAAAACACATGACATGACCACATCTTCCCAGAAATGAAATTCAGACACAGTATGCATATTACATCGGATAACGTCCATCATGTGCTTAATGATGTATTCATATGTTCACAGTTAGAGAAAGGCTAAGATGATCCTTAGTGGTTCCACGTGGCCATCGCAAGCACTCTGCTACCAACTGCTCAAAGCTTGGCCAGGACAACTAGCAGTGGAAATTCAGTGCACTAGTTAATCAGCAGCCCTGGGACTGACCTGGGCCTCAACGTGCCGAGCTGGTACTCCACCCCTGTGCCATGAGCCCTGCCCCCTGTGAATTCTATCCCAAGCCAAGGTCCCTGCGTCGCCCAGGCCAGCCTTGAACTTGTGATCCTCCTGCCTCAGAGCCCTCAGTGGCTATAAGCACAGTCCCCACCATGCTTACCTTCATTATTTAATTTTAATTATTTCTGATCTACTCTAAAAACTAGCACTTGATTCCCCCACTGGAAAGCTATGAAGTATGTTTGTAGCAACTTTTATATGCGAATCCCCTCTTCCAACTGTATCTGTTTTTTCAGCCATGTCTTAGAAATCTCAGTACAGAGCCAGTATTTCCAATGAGAATTTAGCACCCAAATGAAGGTGTGTTAAAAAGGAGTTAAACACAATCAGATACCAAAGACAGCTCAACAGCAATTAAAATGATAATTCAGTGATTTGATAGTGTTGACTACATACTGAAATAATTTAGACATTGATTTAATTAGATATGTGAGGAATTTGGCTTGTTCGACTATTGATGCTCACACAGGTGGAGTTAGAAATTGGGGAAATGGGCTGGGGAGTTAGCTCAGTGGTTCCGGCGCCTGTCTCGCAAGCGCAAGGACCCGGGTTCGATTCCCCGGTAACCACATAACAATACTGGGTGTGGAGACCCACACCCAGCAGCAACCAGTACCACATACCACAGTGCTGGGCGTGGTGGCTCACGCCTGTCATCCCAGCACTCGGGAGGCAGAGGCAGGAGGATTGTGATGT
>PVIR01008008.1:0-58404 GCA_004026965.1 Petromus typicus
TGCACTCACCTGTGTGAGCTCCTCCTGCCTGTTGCTCATTGTCCAATGCAATGGTCTTGACCACACAAACAGGCAAGCATCACACCTCTGCAACTGGACTGTCCGGGATCGAGTCCTTCCCTGTCCCTCACTGAGGCCATGTCCTTGGGTGAATGAAATAATCTGCAGTTTCAGTTACTTCTCTGTGCAGATGAAACAGGAACTCTCAATGCTGACAACTTCTGCTTCACAGGGTTCTTGTGTGGAGTAGACAAGGTCAAGCAGGTGATGCTTTTAACCTTGAGATGTCATCTCGGACGTTCTAGTCAGTGCCCCTGTTGCTGCTGTTGGGTTAGACTTATAGAGAATGGGGGTGGCGAACACACATTTTTCTGTTATACTCCCTACAATTTGGGTAATATATATTTTCATTACAAACTTCTTAGCTATGAGCAAGGATCATTTTATTCCCCTTCAGATTTAGGAGTGCTTCACATCTGGAATTCCAGTTTTCTCCCTTGCACACCCATGTTGACTTTCTCTGCTCTGTCAGTCACTTGGCACTGCAGATGGTACAGAAGGCATCCCATGGTGACTTTGAAATGCCAAGGGTTTGAGGAGCATCTGACTAAACACGTTGGATTATTGAGTTGGAGAAATGTGGGCTCTTTTCTGGGGCTGCCAGCCAATGTTAGCTCATAGACTAGTCCTAGAACTCTAGTCTTTGTTTGCTTCTATGTCTATTTAAGAAACTTTGCTTATTTCCCAAACTCAGGGAGCCATCAGGCGAGGCAGGTCTCCTAGACAGACAGCCCGCCACAGGAGGAGGATCTTCCCGGCTCCCTCTGGCCTCTGAGTCAGTGTGCAGATGGCAGTACTCCCATTGAGTCTCTAGTCAAGTCATCTCTTACCACAGAATAACATGACGGACTGAGAGTGGCCTTTCAGCTTCTTGGACTCTATGCTACCAAAAGAGATGGTTCCTTTAGCTACTAAAGGAATTTCAGAAGCTCTCAGAGCCAAGTGAGTTGATCTAGACCTTTGTCACTTGCTACAATGACCCAATTTTGCTTCTCAGGAGCCACCTAGGGGATGGGCATCTTCAGAAAGTGGTCTCCAGAGCTCTCACCTCCTTAAAGGACAGCCAGACAGAGTTCCATGGCCTTGTTGTGTCCACAGAGCTAAAAGTGGAGCCCTAGTCAGCCCTTGCCCTACCGGGCTTGTTCTGCCCACTTCCATGGCTCCCACTTGCCAACTCCTGTGCTGGCAGATGGGCTCCTGGCTGGGGCCCAACAGATAGTGTCTTCCTCACAGGCTGTCCTAGCAGCCGGGACTCCAGACTCCCTGATGTCTCTCTGCCAGAGGGCCTGGGCGCAGGCCAGCCTGGCATCAGTGCCGCTTAGGTAATGACTTTCTCCTCTCTGCTCCCTGAGAAACGCCGCCTACGCTGCCGTGCAGAGCTCGGGCCTGGCATGTGGCTGGCTGAGGGTCAGAGCACCGTGTGGTGTAAGTGCCTCTGCTGGGCCATCCAGGGAGCTTGGCATATGCTAGCTGCTCATTCTGGATCACTGTTGCTGCATGTTTTAGTTAAATACCAGCGACTGCTTATGTGCTTTGGTGTCATTTTTGATTCTTAATTTTTTTTGGTTACTTTTCTACTAGACCAGCATCTTGGCTGGAGTCTTTATGACTTCCTAGTGACCTTGGAAGTCAGCCCAGGCTTAGCCCTTTTCAGATGACAGCATCAAATCTGTTGCAGATGTAACACGAGAACCATATCTTTTGTGTGTCTTCAGTCACTTCAAAAATGGATATGGGAGCTTGGTCTTGCTAACACAGGTCCTCTTCCTGAGGTGGATGTGGTCCTGCCCAGGTCCCACCTGAAGGTAGAGCTGAGGACTGTTTTTAGAATGTCCCAGACTTTAAGTTGTATCAAAGCCCTTCTCCAGAACTCCAGATGGAGCTCGTGGTTCCCTCTGCCATTGCCTCAGCTGCTGACAATGATGCTGGCTGGATGTGTTCTAATGATCTCTTCCTTGTCTTCCTGGCCGGCTGTGAGAAAACCTGGCATCCTTCCTTGCTGCTCTTTGGCCATGGTGGGTGGCAAGTGAAGGCCTTTGTAAGGAAGACTCTGGGCCAAGTCCTCTGTTGAGTGATTTTTGTGGAGCTTGAACCCTGAGACACAGAAGCTATCTTCTTGCTGAATGTGTGGATGTGGAATTAAGACCATGATACTAAGATTAAGGGTGTGTGGGACTGAATGAGTTCACTGCCAGTTCTGGGCATGGCTGAATGGATTTACAGAAGACAGAAGCCCACCCTGGCTGTGGGTGGCACCATCCAAAGGCTTGTAGCCTCGGTGGGATAAAAAGCAACGGAAGGACTACTGCTGCTGCTGCTTCGCTTCAGCGTCTGCTGTCTCCTGCTTGTTCTATTTCTCCTCCCTCTGATCCCTCTGCCTAACACCCTTCCTGGGATCTATCTGATTGTGGACTGAAACCTCCACAGACTGTGAGCAGAAATAAATCTTTCCTCCTTTCACTTGTGTGTGTCAGTTATTTCTTCCCAGCCATGAGAAAATAAGACAGTGTCTTTCCAGTACTCACCGACAAACAGCTGGCTATAGAGCTCCAGGCGCGTGTGACCTTCTGTCGGGGCCTTGCGGATCTGCTGGGGCAGCCGGTCCACCTGCAGACTGGCCTGCTTGACATTCCGCTCCGCGGTGACCCTGTGCCACTGGTCATCGTTGAGAGGGGTGGGTGACCTCACTACAATCTCCACCGGCCCATTTCCAACATCAAATGAAAAGGACACTTCTGTGGCAGCTGGAAGACCAGAAAGCGTGACAGATACATGAGGATGGTTCCCCCAGACTCCAAATAGTAGCGAGCTGTGGAGGAAAAACAACGCAAGGAGAGAAAGAATCTACACAGGCCTCTGGGACCAAGGAGTTTGGGGAGAGCATTCCCCAAAACACCGGCATGTTACTCACCACTGATAACCCAAGTTCTCCTGGAAATACTAACAGCAAGAGGGGAGGACTGCTGCTTACAGAACGTCAGTTTGTGAGCCTTTGCAAATCCGGGATCTGTGAGCTGCGGAAGCAGGGAAGGCGACCTGCATCTTACTGCGACCACTTGTGGCTGCCCAGAGGTTGTGCACCATTCCCACAACACAATCCTTTCTGGAGCGTGTGTCACGTGCTGCACACCTTGGCTGGTCCCTAGCTGGGAAGCTGGGTCCTTCCCATAACCTCCCCTTCTGCACTGACCACAAATCATTCTATTCTTGTTTGCAGAGATCTCCTCCAAGTCACCTCCTTCTGCAATAAATCCCTTTCCAATATTTCTGTGAGCAGATTTGGTGGCTGCACTATCAACTGCAGCTAGGCGCAGTTCTCTTATTTCACATTTTCAGTTTTATGTGCAGTTCCTTGGTGACCACACTGTGCTTTATAAACACATGTTTTAAATGGGCATTTTTCTTGAGATGGGCAGGAGGGGCAGCTCACTGCAGAGGCTGCAAGCACAACCTGTGCTTTCCTAGGCTCCTGGGCTCTTTTCAACCATAAAGATGTAGCACAACAGTGAATTTCCTGACTTTGCTTATAAAGATATCCAGCCCTCTATCCATCAACAAGCCTTCTGCCTAATCTCTAAGCAGTTTAATTAAATATCTGTCATTTTTTTCTAGGGCTAATGGAAAATTCAGTTTCTTTGGGCTGCTACCATTTTGAGATGGTGTCACAAGTAATCAGACTTCTAATTTAAAAGCCACAGTGGGCTGGATTCTCTCCGGAGCTCGAGGGTTCCCTGCGTCTGTGTCGAGCCCTCTGAAAGCGGCATTAACTTTATTGAGCTACAGGGATGTTCACTGCAGAACTCAATTTAATCAACATAATTGTGCTAAAGAATTTTGATCCTTTGTGTCATTACGAAGAGAACTTTGATGTTGACACTTGTGGCGATTCTATGCGTTCTCCAGGAAAAGACCTGCAGAGCCACTGCTTCTAGGAGTCATTGTGACAGGACTTAGCCTGCAGGTTGGTGACTGCTATCAGTTTTTGGGAATTATGATCAGAATGCAAGTGAATGACAATGTGACCTGTGGACCGAATGATCTTTCTCTGCGGTTTGGATACAGCCGATGGGGGAAAACATGGCCTCGGTTTAAGATTAAATCTGCTCTTGTCTCACAGTGCTGTGTCCTGGCAGATGCATTTTTAAATGTACATTGTCAGAACAGCCAGAGAACAAGGGAATCTGGGCTAAGTAGGAAAGATGGTTTCGTTTTGAAAACATCAATTGCCGTCAGGGAAATAGAACGTAGGGATAAATTGAGTTTAACCCTAAGGTTCGACTCACAGGGATAAATGCTGGTCTAATTTTCTCTCCTCCTGTCTTTATGCTATGATGAATTCTTGCCCACGCCTTTAAACTGTCACCATTTGGAGAAATTCTGAGCACCAGCAGTCATTAGAAACATCCACACTTTTCTCTCTGCCACAATGGGCCCTGTTTCTTCTGCTTGACATGGTCTCCTTAGCAGCAAGACCTTGCTCTAGAGAAGGAAAGACAGTTGACAGGGTCCTGCTGTAGCTCAGGACTCCTCCAGCTGCCCCAATGGTACAGCGAGGGGACCCAAGGTCATGGGATTCTTCCAGCAACTTCCTCCCCTCGGAGACACCCTGAGACTCTACTAATTTACAAGCTTAGCCACTTCCACTTCCCTTCTGCAGTGGGGTCTGAAGGAAAGGGCTGAAGCTCAGTGCGAGAGAAGGGAAGGGGTCCTTTTCCTCGCTCCGTGTTTGACCTGACATTGCTGCGGCAGGCCTTTGAGAAATCCTATCTCCCAGGCAGACAGCCAGTGTGTTTTAAAAGCTTCTAAAGTTCACTTTGTGGCTGATTGCTCTTGGTCTTCTGGGTGAGTGCAACTGACATTTTAAAAGAGATAATTATAGAGAGAGCCAGCGAGCGAATAAAGAGGCAGTTCAGAAGACACCAGAGCCAATGACATTGTCCCTCCCTAATGTGACTCCACTTGGAGACTGCAGTGTGGCCCTGCTTCTGCACGTGGAGAAGGAACTCCTCACGCTCTTCTTCCCGTGATCAGGATGGGGGAGCTGGGTGTAGACAGCATGGCTCATCAGTAGTGTCAGGAGCTGGGAAGTTCTGGGTCTCTCCCCCACCTGCCAGAGACAAGTGAGCTGGCCAGTTTTGTGATGTGGGTGGCACACACGGGCACCTGGTCAGGGACAAAGTATTTGTGCTCACAACACAATGGACAGCATGAGCTGCACATTCGTGTTGTTTCCTTCCTCTCTGTCACCAAGTCCCAAGGGAGGAGGCTTGGGGCTACTTGAGTGAGTACTTTGCTACTCAGTGGGAGAACCCCGAACTTAGAAAACTGAGCTTTTAAATGAGCTGGTAGCCAACCTGGTCAGTTTTGCTTTGGGAGAGACATTGTCTTTATTTTTCTGGTCAAGAAACAAAATACTTCGAAATGCTTGACAGATGCCAAAGCGCACGCGCACGCGCGCGCGCGCGCACACACACACACACACACACACACACACACACACACACACACAATATACACAGACACATTTAAAAAGGATAACAGAGCTGTTAATGCCACTCACTCAGAAGACAAGCAGAAATGGGGGAATTTTCCTGTCCAGAGTAGTCATGCTTCCCTTTTCTCTTGTGAGCTGACCCGATTACGCAGGAATCAGTGCTGTCAGAGACTCAGCCTTCTCTAGAGACAGCTCTAGCCCAGGTCCTAAGAGGGAATCCACATTTCATTAAGACAAACATGGCAGTGCCATGCTTCTTGTCAGAGAACCACTTAGAATGGGATATAGTATTCCTTTCTGCTTCTGAGACTTAAGTGGAGACACCTGGTGGTCCTTTGAAAAGAGTGTGTTAGCTTATAAGACGGATAAGAAGAAGAGTCTCTTTTTCCCCCTTGGCATGGGTTGGGAGGTGGTGGTTATGTTGCTGGAACCATTGGACAAACATCAGATATACTGTGGAGAACAGAGAAAGTGATGGCACGAGCCAGGGGCCTTGGTGACATCGCTCAGCTCTTAAATTATTCCTGCAACCACCCACCTTAGGACTTCCTATAGGAGATGCTTGTTATTGTTTAATCTATTTTCATCGTGACTACAAACATTTTAATTGATTTATGGCATGCTTTGGGACTGAGTCATATGAACTGTAGTCTTTGCCTTCTTGCATTCTGAGCCTCAGTTCACTGGTGTCTAAATGAAGACTACGTCTTACTTTCTCAAAAAGCTTCTTTCCAAAATGTGTTTGGAAGTACTGAACTGCATCATTGTATCACTTCTAATTTTCTTTCAAGTTGCAACATCTGTACTCCAATTTCTAACAGAGTCCAAGAGGAATAACAGAGTGAAACGGGTTAGTCGTCATGGTAGTTTTAACAGTAAGTATGTTATAGAAAGAAAAGAAAAAACGTTAGAAGAGAAGGGACAAGGAGGCATACTAGCATCAAAAAATACGACAGCAGAGACAGCAGAAATTCTGTCCAGTAAAGCTGTCATGAAAGAACCCAGCAGAACCACGGACAGCGCTCGTCCCGTCGCCCCCTTCAAGCATAATTCCAGCAGGTGGCGCTCGTGGCCCTCCTTATAATTGTTCATAGGTTTTTCTCCAACAGATCACAGCAGGCTTAATGTACTGAGTGATAAACCTAATAACTGACTAGAGAGCCGACTTTATTGGCTCTGGGTTCTCCCAGCAGGTGAGGTAACATTTAGACATTAGGCCAGCAGTGTCAGTTGGAGGTAGCAGACCAAATCTAGTCACTCAACATGTAACAGGTAAAGAGAAGAGACAAGGAATGATTCCCGGTGTGCAGGCGCTGAGGGGATCAACTCACACCGGCGCATTCTGGTAATGACTTGTTTCTTCTATTTTTTTAAAGAGAGGTTCAAAAAATGGTAAGCTTCTAAAAAAGCTCTTTTGAACGCCTTCTCATTTGACTCATACAACAAAGCTTAAAATAGGAGGAATAGCTATTTTGGCCCTACCCTTCAGGAGGGTGTGTTCTGAAGATCATTTATTCCTTTTACTTCTTATTGGCATGAGAAGACAAAAAAATCTGGGTAATACCAGAGAGCTATGAGAAGAGGCAGGACGGCTGAACTAGGACGCTGTAGCATCAGACAGTGAAGTCAAGGAACAAAGGGAGACAGAATGTGTGTTCCTGCCCGAGGCTCCGGCACATGGCCGCCCCTTCCCTGCCTGTGCAATGGCTCATATGAATGATTATCCCCTCTCTACTACAGCACCGATGACTTTCCCTTTACTGTATCGTGGAAGCATGTACACACTGACAAGCTTCTACTCAGAACAATCCCCACATGACCAAGCCCTTCTTTAGCTTTTCATCTCTCCCTGTTCTGCCAAATTCTTTGAAAGAGCATCTGGGACTCTGCGCCCCTTCCCGCTCCTTAGTCTGTTTCATCCTCTGTGTCTGGTTTTGTCTTTCTCCACATTTGAAGCTGCTTAGCTCCAGGGCCTTACCGTGTGCTCCCGGATTTACCCAGACAGCTCTATGGCTGCTCTTTTAACTTCCTGCTTACTCATCACC
This sequence comes from Petromus typicus, assembly GCA_004026965.1. NCBI lineage: Eukaryota > Metazoa > Chordata > Mammalia > Rodentia > Petromuridae > Petromus > Petromus typicus. Next base: position 7,600 of record PVIR01008008.1, read on the forward strand.
ATGTTAGAAATCCCTTCCCTCAACATTTTATGCTAAATGGCAAATTGCTCTCTCACCTCCCCATCCTGATTTTAAAAAGTGATCCACACAACATGTACCGCCCTCTGTCAGAATACTTATGTGCTCCTGGCTTCGCTAAGACATGTTCTGTTTGGTTCACAATTCTGCCTGCAGCATCTAGAGCAATGCTTGCTACAGACTACACAGCGACCAGCTGGTGGGTGAGTGAGTGACCAGGACACCCCGACTGAGCCGACCTGATGCCGCAGACATCGAAGTGTTTTCATAGGTCAAGAAAGCTGACAGTCATTGTCCAGATACTCTGATGGGTGAAATCTACTTTTTTAGGGCCAACCACACCATTTGGAATGTCACCTTGTGTTCCACAGACATCTTCCTGAGGGGCACAGACTAACTTTGAAATGACTATTTTCTCAGTCTAAAAACATGAAGCAATCAGTTATCTCAGTCTGAAAGAAATGCTGCTAAATATCCTCCGGTACAAGATGCCTGAATCACCTGCCTGAGATACACTGAGAAGCTCGGTGCCAGGAGAAGAATTGTCTCCCTTTGTTACTACACCTCCTGCTATATTTCACTCTACATTGAAGAACAAGAAACTTGGATCATAATGACAATTTCCCATCTTGGGCCTGTATGAGAAGCTGGCAGGGGAACGTGCCTAATGTAGTAGGTTCCTCTGCAGAGAACCTGGCTCAGAGTACTTGCAGGTATTTGAAATGCAGTCTGCGTTTCTTTGTGCCAGGGGACTGTGGGGCCGCTCGAGTCACAGACTCTGCGCCTGGGGTCCTGCTGGAAGAGGCACCAGGATCTCCAGTCTTCCTTCTGACAGTAAGGTAGCTAGCAATCTTGTGCTTGTTTGTCTCTAAAATGGAAACATTTTAGAAACTGTGTGCTAAATAACTGAACCTTGCCCCTTAGACAAAAAGAGACTAATGGTGGATACCAGATCCTGGGAAGGGAGTGTGGGAGGAGGACGGAGAGGACGGCTAAGGGGCACAAGGTGTGCAGTGGATGGAAAGGGTATCCGCCAATGTCCCATGGCCTTTGCATGGGTGCTATGGTAACAATTAATCGACTACTTAAAAGTAGCTAGTAGACAAGAAGCTGAAAACTCTTGACACAAAAAAAACCCTGATAAATATTCAAGGTGAGGTATACCAGTTACCCCGATCTGACAATGACATATGGTGCATATGTATTGAAATACACTGTACTGCACATGGAAACATCATTGCACTGTGCATTCATTTTGTTTAAAAAATTTTTGAAAATTTAACCTTGCTTTCAAAATAGGTATGGCCTTTATCACTGGCTTTGGGAAGGTGACATCTAAGCTCTTGGCTTGTCCTTCCTGATTCCTTTGTTAACCTGGGAACCTTGTATTATACCAGAGAGTTAGTTGACCATGGTGATTTAGGGTAGGGCCTGGCCACAACATACAGTGTTCAGGATGGAGGCACTCCTGTCAGATAGGCTAGCAATTCATTGTCTGTTCTGCATCAGCTACTGCAAAGTTTCAGACCCTGAGGAGCCCTGAGGTGAGTCATGCGGGTCGTCACCTCCACACAGACTGAACCCTGGGGCTCAGGGAGTGGCTTCTGGCCGTCACACACTGACTGCACATCAGAAGGAAACGTGGTCTCACTCCGCAGGGAGAGGGAGTCGGAGGTGTATCCTGGCCTTCCCTGCATGCTTGCCTTTCTGATTTTTCTTGTCTGACCCTCATCCACATTCTCTTCCTGGGATGTCTCTAGCCAGAGCACAGCAGACTTCAGTGAGCCTGGGGTCTCCTAGAGAACGGCTGAAGCTGGGAGTGGTCTGGGGACCCCACCCCCACCCCCACCCCCACTGCTACTGGCCACTGGTGTTAGAAATGTGTGCCCCCCTCTACAGTGTCTTATGGACACTGTAGTCTCTGATTTTCAGTTCGTGCCAAGTCTGCAAAACCAAAAACTTCTCACCACCTCAGTTTAGAAGTACGGTGATGGAATTGGGTAGTGTTAAGGTCTAAACATTTCAGAGAACAGATTTCGACCTCCAACCTCACCCTACTGACTAGATAAGAAAACTGTGAGATGATGAAGCCTATAATAACTAAATACAGAGCTATATTGTTTGGGTTTTTCTGTTGTAAAGGGAATAAAAACAATTTTGAATAGTTTTAATTTGTGAACACAGATATTTTTGGAGCCATATAAACATATTCATACCAGGAAAACCAGTGTTAAACACATCTGAAATTGAGCATGGCGAGAAAAATCTATTTGAAGTTTTCTAGAAATTCTTCAAGGGAGTGCCTGGAGCTTAAGGATCAATGTTATGAACTCATTTTAAAAAATTTCTGGTATCTTGATAACCTCTTGAGAATGAGAGGTATTTCTCTTCACGTATTTTGGCCTTTGAGCTTTTTATTACACTTAAAAAAATAACTTCACAAACAAAGGCGTCCACAGAGAAAAGGGAGAAAGAGGGAGGAGATACCACCAGCCACGCAGAGAGAGTGCTGTCTTTAAAATGCAAAGCCTTTTTAATTTTAGTTTTCTCTGTGCATTTAACCACCTTCTGAGCATAACTCCTTGAATAGTAATGCACCTATACGATTCAAAAAGGCAAAAATCATTGCAAAAAGATCTTGCAACAATACTCCATGTAGGATACACAATTGCATTTCAGCTACCCTCCTAGTTGGTACTCCAGTAAGGAGACACTGGATGGAATTCCCAGTCTTGGAAGATTAGATAAAATTCCCAGGTGATGACTCTGGGGAAACAAAGTTTGCAATAAAAGGAAATGTAGAAATTTCTTCAGAGCATTCGTGAAGCTGGATGCCTGTGGACTCCGCAGAGATGGAGAAAAGAGCAGAATCAAGAGGGGACTGATGAGAAAAAAGTTTCCTTTTTGACCCTGTTCAGGTTTTGCTGCACCTGAGAATAACCCACAGGAGGGTGTGCACGGTTAGGGGACCAGGGTCATCTCTGAGGATGGTCCAGGTCATGTCAGAAGGAGCAGTGCAGTGAGGTTAGTGGCTGCGGACAGTTCAAGTCCAGGGGACTTTGGGGTTTGACATCCAAAGGAGTGAAACAGCCAGAGGCCGAAAGAGCATGAGCTAGAAAAGAAACTCACCAGTGGGAACCAGGTGGGAGTGGAAGCTCACACACAACATACAAGAACATGAACTGATGTGAAGCCCCAGTGACTGAGCTGAGGATGGCTGTCCCGGTGGAGACGCAATAATGGGACAAACTCAAGCCAAGTGGGCAAGCTGGGAGGGAGGATAGGGCTGTGGAAGGAGCATCCTGCTGGTAAAAGTGGAGGTCAGTCTTCAGAAGGGAAGGCCAGGAGGCGCCCCTTCCCTGGTAGTGGTGGCCTGACTTGCCTCCTGACCCTGTGGCACCTTTGTTTTGTAACAACTGTTTTTCTTTCTAGAAAATTTTTTCAAGGCCACGTTAGTGTGACTTCAGAGTAGATGTCTTTGACAAGATTAAAAAGTAGTAAGTGAAGACAAACATTCTGCATCCTGTGCACTTACAGTGTAAAAGAGATTCATTTCTTCTTTGTGACCACATCAGATACAGATCAACTGATGCAAATGCATTAGCAGAAATGGCCAGAAATGGAAGGAAAAGGGAAGCCATTGTGGAGGGTCAAGAGAGACGTGACTAGAAATTGTGGGCTGTCTGAGAAGAAAGAAAAACACTTTACGTAGAACAAATTTTCTTAAAGTGTGAAACACCTCCGCAAAACGTTCTCTTGTTTTGGAATCTCTGAAAGAGATGCATAGCTGCTTAATTTTAGTGGTTGTTCTCTAGGGAGAACTTTTCACTTTTTCTTATCTTTTATTAGTAATGAGAATTTGAAGGGTCGGAGCGTTCTTCACTGAGACCAACGAGGGGACAGCAGGGGATGAACACTTCATGAAGAAACAGCGCATCCTTGTGCTGATACACCTCCATCTCTAAAAAATCCTGGAAACCACTTCACAGGCTCCGCCCTGGTGACAGCAACCGAATTCTTGAACAAGTGTCCTCTGGAAATGGGTGACGTTAATAATAATAATGATGGTTCACCACAGAGGGTTCTTCTTTTTGTTGCCGTCCAAAACAGCTTCAAATATCAACCATAACTCCTCTATGTATTACATAAATAAATACTGTGCTTCCAAAGGCTACACAGATAAAACATGGTAGGATTCTTTCAGGACCAGTTTGTCCAGTGTTCAGTGAGCCATGTTTCTTTTCTTCTTGATTTAGCAAACGAAGGGAATGTGGTTTGTCAACAGAGCAGTCACCCTTCCCTCTGTCCTCAGCGGGTTCCAGGTAGGAACGGCTTTGCCACAGGGCCACCCTTGGGCGACGCTGGGCCTCCCGATGAGTCCTCTGGTTCCATCGCTCCTCCTGCTCTGCTGCTGGTTGTCCAGGTGTGTCACTTGAAAAGCAATATCACACTCCGAAAGGAATTAGGCAGCAGGCTATTGTGTGGTGTGACGGAGAATTACTAACAAGCAGCTCGCACATCAGGATGTGTGAGAAGTCTGTCTTCTAACAGTTTGGCTCAGCAATAGGGAACCACTGCTAACATGGAGTGCCTGGCAGTGCAAGCGCTGCATTTCATGATCTTTTAAAAATCTACATTTCCATTTGTTGTTGGAATAATCTGTCCCCCCAGATACTGATATACCCATGTAGGAGGCCAATGGATCATAGATCCTAGGTAAACATCTTACCAGCCAGTAGAAATTCTTGCACTTCATATTCAATAGGTCATATGACAAAACAATGGCTCTCTATGGTTTTCTCTACAGGTGAAATTATATTTCTCAAACAATACATGACCACATGGAGATTCTGATATGGCTCTTGGCCTCTGTGAAGAAATACACTGTGGTAGGTTTTGCTAAAATGTTGACATGAAAATGTGTTTCTAAAATATTATTACATGAAAAGAAGTAGCTTACAAAACAGTATGCACATCTGATCTAATTTTTGTGAAAAGAATATATATAAATGTATAGAAAATGTTTAGCAATGCAAACACTGAAATGGTAGTTTGAACGGATTAGAATATAGTATTATAGCTGTTTTTTTGTTGGTTTGTTTTTATCTCTTTTGCTTTTCTGGATTTTGAAATTATTCAACAATAAATTAATGATACTTATATAATCTTAATGTATAATCTCATAATGTCTACTTTCTTTTGCAAATATTGATGATATCTTAGGCAACTCTAATTTGAACAACATCTAATTAGAGGGATTAGTTAATCAAAGTACAAGGAACAAGATTGAATTTAAAAACAAAAAGCTAGAAGACCTTTAAAAACTAGATTGAGAGGGCTGGGGATTTAGCTCAGTGGCTCTGGCGCCTGCCTTGCAAGCTTAAGGGCCCAAATTCAGTCTCTGGAAACTACATACTACAAAGCAGGGCAGATGTGGTGACTCACCCCCACCAGCAGTCAGTACCACACACCACAGTGCTGGGCATGGTGGCTCACACCTGTAATCCTAGCACTCGGGAGGCAGAGGCAGGAGGATTGTTGTGAGTTTGAGCCTTGCCTGGGGTTACATAGTAAGCTCAGGGCCAGCCTGAACCCAAAGTGAGACCCTGTCTCAAAAACAACAACAATAACAACGACAACTAGATGGAAGCATTCCTTTTTACTTCTTACCTCTTTAAAATCCTTGAGATTGAAAAAAAAAAAAAAAAGAATGGTCAGACCTTAACATAAAATAATTTTGAACCAGCTGTATATTTTTTTTCTGTTAGGAATGGCTAAAAATAAGGGGCATGCCATTTTGCAAAGTAAATCCCCATAGGTCTGAGGTGCCAGTGTGTTCTGATGTTTAAACTAATGTATACAGGAATCAGAATGCAAGATGAGCATAATGCCGGGTTATAATTACACTTGACAGATACACACTGCTTCTATTATTCATTGGCTCTGTTGCACTTAACCAGAAAGGCCCTGTAGAATACTAAATATCAGACACTCTTCATGAGAAGTCATTTTGCATTCACAGTGGTTCTCATCTGAGGAATCAAATTCAAGAGATGCAGAACACCATATTTGGTCATTTTAACAACATCTACAAAGACAAGCAAGATAAATAATTTCCTGAGAGGCCTTAAATCTAGCTAGCTTTCCTTTGTCAAACTCAACACAGATATCTGGTGGGTCATTTCTATAAAGAAAAATATTTTTGAGTTGCAGCTATCTGACTTTCAGTTGCTTATATGCACCATTATTTGCATTTGCTTGAATTGTTTCCTTTCTAGAGAAATGTCTTCATGTCCTTTTCACTTCCTGTCATCTTTCAATGCAAACTAAATGCTACATCTTCCAGAAACCAACTTGGACTTTTTTAGGTGAAGCTAAAGCTTAATCCTTTTTTTTTTTTTTTTTAATTGCTATAGGCCTCAGATGCTGCTGACTATCCCTGAATAGTTTATTTCCCTACAAGCCAGCCGGGAGCTACATTTCCTGGTCCTCATGGGTGCCAGTGGAGTCATGGGACTAGTGCTCACCAATGGGCTGAGAACAAAGTGGAGTGTGTCCCTTTGGATTAACATGGTTAAGAAGAGGGATTGGTTCTCCATCCCCCGTGTTGGCTGGACTATATTTTGAATATCGCACAGGCCAATAAAAGCTTTTCCTACTGAGAAGTGTGTCATACACAAGCCGATATTTGGAAATATGGAAAGCAATTCCCTTTGTTCTTCTACGTTTCTATTCTAGATCTTATCCTTCAGTTGTCAGGACCTTGACCCTGACCTGGCCCGGGCAGCTTGGAACAACTTTTCAAAAGAATAAGAACAAAGCTTCTTCTGGTTACCTGTGGAACAGGAGTGCTGTACATGACTTGTATCTGTGTGAAAATACATCCCAAATTTCCAGTAAGTGACCCAGACATTTCTAGAACAAAGTTCCCTTGTACAACAGAAAGTACCCAAGTGTGAAAATAAAATAAAAACTCAAGGGTGATAGAAAAAGAAACAAGTCTTCTCTTCTTAAATCATTCAAAAATAAAATATTTAGCTATAGTTCCAGGTAGTAATTTATGTTTTATTTTTTCCTATTCTTGATTGCTATTAAAAATCATTTTTGTTTCAACAAAACGTGTCAAACAATTCTCTAAAAATTTCATTAGTGAAAGAAGATTGTTTTTCTAGGCTTTCTGGCTGACATCAGCTGGCCAGTGTTTTTTCACATGAGTTTAATTAACCCAGCACTTGTGAAAACATAGTATTGCTGTACTTACAGTTAACTGTCTTTGGTCCTTTGAGATATTTCTTGGTTTTGAGCTATTTCAAATAATCCGCTCCCGTCACTCACTATATTTAAATGAAGCTCTGCTCCCTGATTTATTGTCTCTTCTTCTTCTGTTTTTTTTTTAAAGCAGCTTTGAATTAATTGGTCCCAAGTGCCATCCTTAGTTGAATCAATTCTCCAGTATTAGTAACACACACTAACTGACTATGGCACCAACTCTTTTCTTGAAGCTTTGTTTTTATCAAAACATTGAGCCTGCAGAGACACCGTTAGCTCTTAGAATGACAGGTGGATGGTCTCTAACCTTATTACAACTTAAACTTTGCATGTATTTCTACTTTTCTCATTAATCCTTGTGCTCATTGCTGGGTACTAACAGCACATTTTTCTCTATTTCAAAATGTGTATTCAAGATTCTTTGATTTGTTCTCTTCTGAGTAGCCTGTGGTCTTCCATCTGGTCCTAGGCAGGCTGACTCTAGCTGGTAGTCTTTTTGACACTTCAATGTGCCATTGTTTCTTGGAAGAAAATATTTTGTGACTTATTGTATACGGTAAATAATGCAGAAAACATTAGAGTCAGAGGTAGCGAGACAGACGAAAGTTTCAGCAAAAAATTCTTTCTGAAACTTTAGCGTTATCTGTAGTGATAACACAGAACTTATACTTTATCCTGAAAAACACCATGTGGAGATGCTCATTAAAAGAATGCCCATTACTTTCCAGGCAATGCACCAAATTAATTGTCATGCAAGACTTTTAGCATTTTTAGGGAAAGGCAGACTTCTGCCTTATTAATACGGTAAATTTTAAAGCAAAATGGAAGAAAAAAATCTGTTGTATGGGCAGGATTACAGTGGGGGACAGTTCCAGAATGAGAAAAGACATAGTGACTCTGAGGAAAGGGTGGTGGTGTCTAGGGAGTGTTGCTAGTTGGGAGAAATTAGAATTAGGTACAAAGTACTGGCGGGATGGGGCAAAGATTGTAAGGCACCCAGCAAAGACTGGAAAGCTCGTTAAAGCCTTGAATCAGTTGCCAAATTAGTGCTTGAACTTTGTCTTATAAGCCACTGAGAAACCATTAGGAAGGTAAGGAGGAAAAGCAGCAGATCTGTAGAAATTTGCTCTCATGGGGAAGAGTTGATGTCAGGAGAAAGGGACTAGAGTAAAAGAGATAAAGAATAAGCTTGTTTCAACCAAGGACTGGTGAGTTTACCTAGCAAAACCACCGTGGATGATAGGAAAAGAAGTCTGATGAAGATTTCATATCTTTGCATCTGTGTTCAATGTGTCTCACTGCAAGGAGCTGGAATTGAATCTTTCTCTGAGGTTATTCTGGTATGAAGATGTACAGAAAGAACAGTGTTTTTGTTTATTACAAGTACAGTGTCCTTTCAAGATAAACAGTCTATCTGATATGAAGAGGCCAGTAAAATATAACTATGACTTTGAGTTTTCTAATCTGGGTGATAAAGATGAGAGAGATGACATTCCCTGAGATGGGGAGAGCAGGAGGCTTTTGAGTAATGATGATGGTGCTTGGTTTTGATGTGTTGAGCTAGAGGTATTTATGAGCCACTCTTACAGGTCCTTAGCTTGCATTTACAAGTAGGTCGCAATGATTTTTAGGAAACACCCAGATTCCATCAAGCTCAAGCACGTATGTGGGCTGGGGTTATTTGAAGCAGACATCATTTGTGCCGACAAGACTCATCCTGAAGAATCTTCAGGAGAATGGAGAGCCACATCTTTAAAAAAATGAAGCTGGTGCTTAATTATGAGTCTGCTTGGGAGGGGAGGCGGTGAGCCATTGACTTGGACCTGACGGTCTCAGACAGCCCTGCAGAATTGTTAATGCTGGAAGAGACCTTAGTGATGACCTAGTTTAACCTGCTTGTTTTACAAGTACACATGACACAGTCCGGAGAAGTTAAGGGACCAGTCTTGCGTAGATCTGCTCAGAATGCTAGCCTGTTTCACTTTTTGAAAAACTGGGTATTTTACTTTTTCTCATTTGAGATTTTTCTCACTGCAGGATTGTTTTTCTTTTTCCATTTTTTTCAGTAAAGTATATTTTGTATGCAGTAAAACATTCTACTCTTAAGTCGCAGCTATATAAACTTTTGACATGTGTAATCAGTTCTTGGATCCGGGTAAAGAATATTTTCATCACCCTAGAAAGGTCCTTTGTCCCATCCCAAAGTTAGTTCTTTTTTCCAAGGCTGTCATTAGTCTGACTTATATCTCCATAGATTACTTTGGTTTACTTTTGAATATTATATAAGATAAAACTGTAAATATAATATATGTACAGTGTAATGTCTTTCAGGGAATTTTGTCTCTTGCTATTTATCTTATGTTTATGGTTCTAAAATGCTTTTCAGTTGATCTTATAAATTAGCTGGCGCTTAACAGACCTTAAGACACCAGGCCTGTAGTGAGATCATGGGAACTCAACCTAATTTCCTTAGCAGCTGAGTGACAGGGGAGGCACAATCTATTTGTCTGTGGCTGGAAGGATCCTTCCCTTGGGGACTCAGGGTCTATGATCTGAGGTAGATGCAAACCACCAAGACGGTGGCTGTAACTTTACAAAGAAGAATCACTACCTGGAACAGAAAGACCTCCAAATCCCATGCACCATCTTCTCAAGGGGGAGGAATGTTGAGTGTCAGGTGTGGAACACCATGAGATAAGGATAGTCAAGTGCTGATGGGCTTCTTAGCTACCATTGGAGTGTGGGAAAGGGAAGTAGGGCCATAAACTCTAGAGAAAGGTAAGTGTCTGTCCAGCTTATGAGGAATTTCCAGCTCCATGTGAAAAATTCCAGAGCAGTAATTGCATGTAGCCCTGTAAACCAAGGAAGCTTGGACCATTTTTCATATCCAGAGGGCAAACAACCCTGAAGTCTATCCCTAAAACTTCAGTACCTATGCTGTATGTTCACATAGCTGTCTCTTTAGTAAAATTGACAAAGGAATCTGGATAACTTTAATTCAACAACTGATTATTTATATATTGCTTAGTACTTAATAAAGCCCAAATAGTTAATATAAGGTAGCTTTAATATGGAACAAATTTCATCTTTAATTTACATTTCTAAATCTTTTGGCCCATCATCCACTTTGAAAAATTTAAATCAAGAAGTTAGAGAAAAAAAAAACAAACTAAAACTCTTATGGGCTCTTTTACATATTTACATATTTAAGTGTTTTTCTTTTTCAAGGGGGTAATGTTTTCCTTTTCTATAGTAATCACAGTCAGAAGTCTTCTTGAGATCCAAGATCTTACATAAAAATGAAACTACAGTTAGACTGCCAGTAGGAGAAACACTAACATTCTTCCTAAACGCAGGTTGATAAACTGAGTTGAGTTGGATTGTATAATTAGCAAGAAAAATCCAGGTTTGAACACCTGATTTATTTTATTAAAAACTCAGAGTTTTTTTTTTTTTTTTAAACCATCAAGTAACACCTTGACAGTACCACAGCCCAGTTAGGAGGAATTCACCTTTCCTCATTTCTGTATAAGGGAGGCTCTTTCAATACAAAAAGTTGTCCCAGTTTTGAAATAGTGGGAGATAAATTGTCCTTACTTTACTTCCTCTGATTCGTCAGTTTCTGCATATTGCAGAGTACTTTTTCCATGACTTTCTGGAGCATGTGCACTGCAGTCAGCTGCCACTTGGAAACAAACATTTTTCCTTAATACCTTTGCCTAAGATTAGTAGGATACTGGGCAGCTGCCTCCACATTTCGGGGGAGATATGCCTGCTAATGCAAAATTTTTCTCTGCATCAGGCTGATATGCAAAAAGGCTCAAAACTGGTCAACATGGAAACTTTTGTGAACATATTACAAGGATTTCTGGTTCCTTTTCCTGAATGTTTCCTATTGTATAAACATTTCCTTCCAAAATTTCCTCCTAAAATCCTCTTCATTAATTTCCTCTGAAATCTTCTTGTTAGTTGTTAAATAATACAGACCCCAGGACTCCTGTTTATTATTTTGCACACCGTCTGCTTCCAGTCTATCTTAGGGGACCCTAATGTTGTGCAGCCAGGAGGGCAGCAGGGCCACCCTGTCCCTGATGCCTCTTTCTGCCCGTCCTCCTGTGACACACGCTCTCCCTGTTCTTCCTGCTGTCGTGTGTCGATCCCTGAGCCTGTGACAGTTGGCTGTAGCTTCCTCACCCACTCTGTCCTTGCTGTCAGCACCAAAGAGCTCAGCGGTGCTGTAGGGACCCCCCCATGGGTTTCCTAGTGTCCCACGTTCTCCACAGCCTCCGAACAAACGAGCCACCGGCCTGTGTCACTGGATCGCACATCCTGGTTTTAGTCACCCAAACTGTTTCTCTGTGGAATCCCGAATCCTCTGTGCTGCCTACCGCGCTCCGACCTTGTGTCTTTCAGTGAATTCTGTTTTCATTCCGATCCCCGGTCCTTCAGTTGCAGTCCTTTCCTTCTCTGCCCAGGTTTGCTATGGCTTGGTACTTTCTCCATTCACTGAACATATGGCTCCTATGGGGCGCCTTTCCTGCGGCCCTGGACATAGGTGTAAATAGTGTCCCACCCCTGTCAGCTTTGGTATAGGCGGAGCCACAGCTTTCTCAGGTGCCCCTGCCTCATATCTGCATTGTTCTTTTTTCTTTTCTTTGGTATTCTTAGTCATGGTGATTTTTTCCTCCATTTTTTTTTTTTTTTTTTTTTTGAGACAGGGTCTCACTTTGTGGTTCAGGTTGGCCCTGAGCTCAGCCTCAAACTCACATCACAATCCTCCTGCCTCTGCCTCCCGAGTGCTGGGATTACAGGCGTGAGCCACCACGCCCGGCACTGTGGTATGTGGTACTGGTTGCTGCTGGGCATGAGTCTCCACACCCAGTATTGTATGTGGTTACCGGGGATCGAACCCGGGTCCTTGTGCTTGCAAGACAGGCACCGGAACCACCGAGCTAAATCTCCGGCCCCTCCATTTGTTTTTAAGCTCAATTAAAATGATATTGTCTTTAAGGAAACTTTTTTTTATTCTCCAGTCAGAAGTAACTGTTGCCTTATCTGGGTATCCACAGTATTTTGCTTACACTTCTAATACTTACTTAACCCTATTGAAAATACTGCTTTATAGCAACAAAGCGGGGAGGCCTAGGCCAGTAGACGGAATGTGTCTCGTTCTTCCTGTGTCTCCTTTGGCATATGCATAGTAGGTATTCAGTAAGCATGGGTTGAGTATTCTGAGCTCACATGTTTAGAATCATATGTAAGACCTGCCTAAAAGCTCCTCACCGCCCGTGGCCTCCCTGTTGTCCAGCGCCATCACATGCTTGCAGTCTTCTGCACACCCATCTTGCTCCCCACTCTGTAGTTTTGTTCATACTGTCTTTTCCTCCTGTAAGTCTTTACTCTTCTAGCTAATTTTTTTTGCCTGTTCTGTATGACTCAACTCAGGCCTCACCTTCCCCTCATCCTCAGGATAAGGTGCATGCTTTTCCCCCGAACGCTTATAATGCCTTATGCTCTTTATTACAATTAACTTATAGCGTCTGTCAGTGAATGGCAATATATCTGGAATCATCTGTATCACTTGTTGGCCTCAGTTTCTCAAATCTAAAATATGGACAAAATTTGACATGGAATTTAAGAAGGTTAGTGCTGATGAAAGTGTCAGAACTGTGACTGGTGCTAAGAAAACTATCTCTAAAATGAAGAGTCCTGAGTGTACGTGTGTCCTTCCCCAGGCAAGGCTGTCGGCCTCTTTTCCTCACTGGAGTCTCCTGCATCTTCCTCAGAGCCTGATACAGCACATGCTCAATAAGTGGTGGCCCGAGGTTGGAGTAATGGCTCTGGTGACTGTCATGGTCAGAGATGGGATCTGGACAAGTAGAATATCCCCTTAGTGGTCACGTACTGAGCCCTGTTAGGGCAGGATACAGGCCTAGAACCTGAGTTTTCTGATGTCTGCTCTAGTAGATTGTTTTCAAGAACACTTTTTTTTTTTTTTTGAGACAGGGTCTCGCTTTTGTAGTTCAGGCTGGCCCTGAGCTCAGCCTCCAACTCACATCACAGCAATCCTCCTGCCTCTGCCTCCCGAGTGCTGGGATGACAGGCGTGAGCCACCACGCCCGGCACTGTGGTATGTGGTACTGGTTGCTGCTGGGCGTGAGTCTCCACGCCCAGTATGGTATGTGGTGACCAGGGATTGAACCTGGGTCCTTGTGCTTGCAAGACAGGCACCGTAACCACTGAGCTAACTCCCCGGGCCCCTTCAAGGAACATTTTTTAACCATCTCAAAAATACTAAGAAATGGTCCAGGGATTTACTCAGTGGTTCTGGTGCCAGGTCCCGGATTCGATGCCCACTAACCACATACAGTAACGCTGGGCATGGTGACTCATGATCATCAGCAATCTATACCATACACCACAGTGCCGGGAGTGGTGGCTCACCCCTGTAATTCCAGTACTTGGGAGCCAGAGGCAGGAGGATTGCTGTGAGTTTGAGGCTGAGCTCAGGGCCAGCCTGAATACAAAGTGAGACCCTGTCTCAAAAAAAAAAAAAAAAAAAAAAAAAAAAAAAAAAAAAAACCTAAGAAATAACTACCAAAGCAATAGCAATAATGATTTAAGGTCTGACTTAGAAAGGGACTCCCTAGTGGTGGCCCATGCTGTTCTTTTTACTTCGCTGGTGCATCACTGGTGTGGTGATGCTGGGTGGGAAGCATCGGCCTCTTCCCAGAGACCTCACTCCTTCAGCCAGCCCCCTTCTCTACCAGACTTTTCTCTTTAACACACCTGCATGCTTCAACCTCCACATCTGAGACAGCAAGAACAATAAATAGGGCCGGGGATTTAGCACAGTGGTTTTGGCGCCTGTCTTGCAAGCAAAAGGGCCTGGGTTCGATCTCCTGGTAACCATATACCACACTGGGCGTGGAGACTCATGCCCAGCAACAACCAGTACCACATACCACAGTGCCGGGCGTGGTGGCTCACGCCTGTAATCCCATCAGTCGGGAGGCAGAGGCAGGAGGATTGCTGTGATGTGAGTTTGATGCTGAGCCGAGGGCCAGCCTGAACTGCAAAGGGAGATCCTGTCTCAAAAAAAAAAAAAACCCAAAAAACAAAAAACAAAAAAAACCCAATAAATAATACCTCTTCTCTTGAGCGACAATCCCCTTCACCCCCTTGATGGTCTTCATTTTCATTTATTTACTTTTATGTCTGCAGTGCCAGGGATTGAACTCAGGGCCTAGCACACTCCAGGCAAGGCCTGCTGCCGAGCCATATCCCCAGCCTCACCCTGTGGCAGTGATCTCTCTGCGTGAAACCTGATGTGTCACAACGTGTACTTGTTGTAAGGACTTCTCAGTAGTGTCTAACACTTACGCTTCTTGAAATCCCACTTTTCATTTGGTTTGGGATGAGACTGTGTTCCTACGTCTTCTACCAGCTGTCTTCCCTCCTCCTACACCTTTCCTATTATTGTACATCTTGTTTCTTTCTTTTTACATCTTTCTTGTGGGAAATTTTGTCCATGTAGAGGGCACTCAATTCTTATTTCCTGAGGATTCTCTAAGTGCCAATAATTCCAGACATATTTGTAACCTCGACTTCTCTGCGGGGCTCCACATTTGGGTTTCAGCATGCCGAGATATGTCCACTTGTCAATGGGACGTATCTACCCGATCCCACAGAGGCTCAAACCCAAATGTCCAGATGTAGCTTGTCTTCTGCCCCTGAATGCTATACTGCTCACACAACACCACACCAGAAACATTAGCTTACTCCTAGGACTTTGCTTTCTGGTTAAGTTTTACTACTGTGTCTTTCGTCTTTCATCACCATAACCTTCGCTGCTTTCTTCCGCTGTTCCCATTCATTCTTCCAGTCTTAATACAGCTTCCTTTTCTTCTCATCTGTTTCTTGGCTTGGATGTGGTTTGTCCTCTGAATTTCTGTGTCACCCAGTGGCTGTGGATGATGATGTGGACTGTGTGTAAGAGCTGGGGCTAGAGGGCGGGATTGAGGGCACGTGGGCCTGCACTTGGGAGGGAACGCTGGTCTCCTCCGCTGAGTTCTCAGGAGATTGAGTTGTTAGAGGAGCCTGAACCTGACCTTAGCTTTTCTCTCACTTCCGGTTAGGCTGTGTGATTACTGGCTCCAGCGACCCTAGGCCGTCACCACCGCGACCCACCACCAGGTGGCGCAGCCTAGACCGACAGCCTGAGACACACTCCGTGGACTTCTGGCACCTAGAACCGTGAACTAAGTGTGTGCCTGGAAAATCAGCTTGTGCCAGGTAGTTTCTTCATAGTGCCAATAACAGACTAATGTATCCGTCCTCTGATCATTTTCTGGCGAACGCAAATCTGACCATGCCATGTCCTACATCACTGTCATTTCCAAGGTCAAATCAAGGCAACCGCTTCTTGGGGCAGTGAGGTCTGGAGACCCCCACTCTTCTGCTCTCTTCTGCCCCCAAGTTTCTAGTCCTGGGGTTCCAGCCCTGTTATTTTTACTCCTTGGTGCTGCTCTGAAATGTCCTTTTCCCCTCGATTCCTGCTTTTTCCTCTCTTCCTTTGCCTCTCCGGTCCTGCTCATCCATCACAATTTAATTAAAGCTTTCTGTTCCCCGGGAAGCACTCCTTGTCACTCTAGTCTGGCTTCAGTGTTCCCCTCGGCGCTCTCAGCCACTCTCTCGCTGTCTGCTGCGGCAGCCCAGGCACTTCCGTGCTCTCAACTGCCGTTCTGCGATTCGTAGCCGTGAGACCTAGTGGGCCACTTGTCTGCCCCGTTCCCTTTGTAGACTGGGGATGAGAATAGTACTGCCCACTCCCCAGGTTGGAGAGAGTGAGAGAACTAGATGCTTGGAATAAGGCCAGGGACATAAGAATCTGAATAAAGCCCAGCTATTTTATTACTATCATATCCTTTGATTTATTCACCTGGTTTGACTATGTTCCCTCAGTACCCAGCACAGTACCTGGGACCTAGTGGACACTTTTTAAGTACTCCCTGAATGGACGAGTGAACGTTAATGGTAAATAAGTGAAATGGAAGAGCTAAAACTTTACCTTCAAGGTGTGCTTGTACGATTTTCCTAATTTTATCTTCGGTGTCTTTCTCCTTGCACCTAAGCTGTTGATGGCATCTCATTAACTTATTTTATACAGGCTTCCTGTTCCCTGAGTCAAGAATCTTCCACTTTTGACAGAAGGGCACAATGTAGTTAATTAACAGTGCTGCTCTTCTGGAGAGCAGCGGGAAGGCTACACTGTGGCACAATTCCTCTGAGACACACGCAGAGAAACAAAATTTGAATTCTTATCAGAAAGAGATCAGAAAGCCTACCAAACTACAGGGGGAAAACGAGAAGTAGTTTGTGCAAGTCAGAATGCAGAAATCTCTTCTCTGGAGCCCTCTGGTAGCAGCCACTGCCAGGAGGGAGGTGTGTGAGGACCGCTCGGTGCACGGAGAAATAAGCGCCAGCTCGCACCAGGGCAGCGTTAGGGTGCTGGAACCACACTGGGTCAGCAAAAGTCTGACCCCTGACTTTTTCTCCCCATGTTCTCTGGGGAAGAAGTTGAAATCACAAGTCAAAGCACTTGGAGGTACTCCCAAAGTACAGGCCAGGAGGGCATGAGAGACCTGACTTCCGCCACATTTACCTCTCAGAATTTTGACCCTTGGGAGTGTCCGTCCCTTTCACTGTTTGTGTTGAAATAGCACCAGGTGCACACACGCTAAATCCTGCAGTTTATGTGCTGAAAACTACAGTTTTCCTATGAGCAGAATGTTCCAACCCCATGACTAGCCCTGTGGGTCATCCCGCCTCTAAGCCTTGAGGGACCAAAGGGTTTCTGTGTCTCTGTCCTTTCTCCCCTCTTCCTTTCCAAGAACTGTTTTACACATTAAGATACTCCGTGCTTGCTGTTTTTGGTGGTGACACCTATAGTCCCAGCACTGGAGGCAGGAGGATCTCAGGGTCAAGCCCAGCCTGGGCAACTGAGCACCTTAGTGGGATCCTGTCCAAAAACGAACACAAAAACAAAACAAAGTGAAAACAAAACAAAACAAAAACGCTAAAAACAATGGCTAGAGATGCAGCTCAGTGCAAAGGCTCTGGGGTCAATCTCCGGTATCAGAAACACGTAACAGAACAATGTCCAGAATTGTTCTTTCTCAGAAGGCATCTCGCTCTCCTGTCTACTCTGACCCAGAGTTATGACAAACAGCTGATTTTCTCTTCCTTCTCACTTGTGATTTTGGCTTTCAAAGAACTCACTGGAAATCAGCAAGGCCCTCTAACAGATGTTTAAGACTTCTTGCTTCTGTGCTAATAAACCCTCTTTGTCAATCAATCTATGATGCAGTTTCTCATAAGGATTGATGTCTTCATGGAAATGCCACTTTCTTACTTCAGAGAAGTATTACTCGAATAGAGAAATCGGCCTCCCCTCCCCCACAGCCAGGCTGCTTTGACCCCAGTGCAGACCCATAGGATGCTGCGTGTCTGATGTCTGCCGTGTGGGGATGTCAGGGGGGCATCTCCAATTGTAATAGTTATTATCAGGTATAGGTGTTTCTGGAGGAGCTACCAGCCCCAAATCTATGTTTTGAATGTCCCCTGGTCATCACCCACAGTAAACTGTAGGGCAAAGAAAATAAGCTATTTGATGAAAAAGCTTGTAGTAATTCACCCCGAGATAAGATGGAAGCAATAAAGACAGTTAGAAAGGAGACAAGGAAATCATAACTAAAAATGGTATTTTTAAGAAGGCTACAACTTCTGGGTCCCGGTTGAAGTTACTCGAGTGATCCCTACCTGCATTCCCTTGACTGGCTCAGACCCCTTTCTTTTTAGACTCGTCACATCAAAATTCTGCAAGAATACTGCAAGTCTGTAAGTTGAGGAAACAAAGAACAGGAGCCTGATCCTGAGAGAAAGGAACAGGTTGAGGGAATTCTGATGCTTGGAATAAGGTGAATGCACCTTGAGACTGTGGTGCTGAGTGAAGTAAACAGGACATACAAGCTTAAGTGTCACTTGGTTCTCTTGCATGAAAAACCCAAAGCATAAATAAAGAGCAAAATAAAAGACAGAAAAGAGGAAGTGCGGTGACATCTTCTCTGAGAGAAAGGGATCAAGAGGTGGAAGCAGGTGGGAAAGAGAAGGAAAGTGGTCAAAGAGGAACAAGGGTGTGTCAGGTACAGGAACCAACTGCACACAAGACATGGAGACATTATTACTACACACATGTACTGATAAACATTTTTAAAATGAGCCCGTGCCTGCTGTGTGGGCCAGTACTCTTGTGTGTGTGTGGGTGGGGGCTAGCCCACCATTCTTCAGGGTTTCTGCTCCCTCAAGAGGGGCATACATGATCCAACTTCAAGGAAATAGTGTGCCTCTCCCTCTGGAGGACCTACACTGTATTTTTTGCATGTGTACTTTTGAATTTCTGTTTAATAAGCCCTGTACACCTCTCACTAAGTGACCCCAAAATTCCTTCTCTGTAATGAAAGTCAGTCAACTTATATGTGGAATTATTCTGCTGGTAAGGTAAGATCTGGTTTCTCATCTTGGTAGGAAATTCCTCAGACAGTCCAACAACAACCCCGTGTTGCAGAAATGTCACACTATGGAGAAGAGCTGGGAGCATTTGATGACATCTCTGAAGACTTATCTTCATTATAAATGAGTGGAATTATTGGATGCAAGTGGTGAGAGGAAACTCCTGTCCTCCCTGGATTTGAGGCAAGGCTTTACAAAATACGAGATGGAAGTAAGAGCAGCTAAGAAGCATATGAAGAAATGCTCAACATCATTAGTCATTCGAGAGATGCAGATGAAAACAACATTGAGATTTCATCTCACTCCACACAGAATGGCTGCCATTTCAGATTCAGCCAACAGCAAATGTTGGTGAGGCTGCGGAGAAGAAGAAACCCTTCTCCACTGTTAGTGGGACTGTAGACTCGTACAACCCCTGTGGAGATCAGTTTGGAGATTCCTCAAAAAGCTAGGATTGGAGGTCCCATTTGACCCAGCCATCGCCCTGCTAGGTATATACACAAAAGAATTAAAAGACTCTTATCACAGTGACATATGTGCACCCATGTTTATAGCAGCCCAGTTTGTGATTGCTACATCTTGGAAACAACCCAAGTGTCCATCAACTGGAGACTGGATAAAAAAGCTGTGGTTTCTACAGGATGGAGTATTACTCTGCCATAAAAAACGATAGGTTTGAATCATTTATATTTAAATGGACATACCTTGAGGATATCCTCATAAGTGAAATAACTAGGTCACAGATAGGTACATATCGCATCTTTTCTCTGGTGTGAGAAAATAAAGATGTAAATGAGTCTTAGAATTGTATGTTATATATTGTGAAATAGAAAATTCTCAAAGTAAAATAGGGTGAAGGGGGAAAATAATGAGATTATAACAAAAAAGTAAGGAAACAAATTTTATGTATATGGGGGGTGGTAGGGTGGGTAGGGCTATGGGAAAAAAATGAGAATTAAGTTGTGTCTTATACTGGTACAGATCCCCATTATGGAGTGCAATCATGATGCGTGTATGTAATGTACCAATAAAGATTAAAAAAACAAACAAACAAACAAACAAAATAGGAGATGGAGAGTAAAGAAGGGGAATCCGAGTGATTTTATAGAAACTTACAAAACTATTCAAATATGGAATCATCACTCTTCTCTTCTGGCCATGGGCTATTTCTAAAATGTGACCCAAGAAATGGAAAAGCACAGAGAGAGTTTGATTCAATTAATTTTAGTGGAGTGAAGTAAAAATGCCTTTTGAATAATTCCAATCCATGATTTAGTAAAGAGTTTTAATTCATTAGTAACAAATCCTAGGTGGAGAAAGTTCTCAGTCTCCCTTTAGGTCAGATCTGGCTCAGATCAGATCTGTAATGAGCAGCCTTGGGAAGATAATTATCTGTAGGACCTAAGAGAAGCTGAAACAAGTGCTTTGTTAGCTACCTTCTGTCCTCATAACAACCACCACATATTAACACTCCTGTTTTACACTAGTGGAAACTGACGTCCTAGGAGATTAAGCATTCACCCAGTATTTGGACAGGAACTCGAAGATGCTAACTCAAAACAACTCCAAAGTCCTTGTCCTGTTTCATCACAGCCTACCATTAAAGGGAGAGATAAACCAATGGAATTTCACCAGAAAAAAAATCTTATGTTTTTCTTTTAAAACTGCATTGCATAATTCTAAGCACAAATGCAGAAAAACATTCTATGAGATAATAGTAAGAACTGGATTTGGGGTAATCTGTGAACCAGACCCAGTAGCACAGGAGCTTAGATAAAGGGGCCAGTGTAAGGAAGTCTTCTTCCAGATATGCTGGGTAGAGGGCCCAGGTCTTGTGGTGGAGACACAAGGTTACACAGCATTCCCAACAGTCAGGAGAGCCAGGCGTTTGCAAACCTTTGCTTCCCCTGCATGTCTGGTGGATGAGTTCAGGGCTGAGTTCAGGCCCTGTTGATGGAAGAGCCTATGGGAAGCAGGAATCATATATCTGGGATTCAGGAAATGTAGGAGACAGAAGCTTTGATCCAGGTCCCCAAATTATATACCAGATTGCCCGCAGAGGTCTGGATCTGAGGCCTAGCAGGTTGATTTGCGGATCTGCCTCTGTTGGCTTCTGCAGCCTCGGTTTAAATCATTCAAACCTCCACTAATGCAGGGAGTGTGGGCACAGGGCCCCTCTGGGAAGACTGCAAGTTGCATCTGTTGACTGGTCGGGGGCTGCCTCCTGCAGGCCGATGCTACTCTTTGTGGGTCAGGTTTTCTTCAGGTTCTTATCCCTCTCCCACTCCTGTTTCAGATCACTTTGCACACCCTTCTGTCTACATGCGATCTGTCTCCTCAGAAAATGATCCCACCGTAGAAAGAACTGTCCTCCCTGTGCTGGGCTAGTGTGATCTTCTGGTCTCTTGGAAGGAGCATCTCTGACTGGACCCGGGTCCTGGTCCTTGGGAGCATCCCGAGGACCAGGCTCCTACCTGCACTCCAGCCCCGCTCCTGGAACAAAGCGGGGCCGGCCATGTTCCCATCCATGGCGCCAGCTCACTATCTCATTCTGGCCAAGACCAGCCCGCAGGCGCAAGGACGCAGAGATGATGTCTGAGAGGACGGAAAATGGATACTCACACTTCAGCTCCAGCTTGATGAAATCCGTGTTCCCCAGATTCTCGAGAAACACTCCCCGGGGTATTAACGTCTTGAAGTAGAAAGAAATGTCGGCGCTAATTTCCCCTTGGAAAGTGGAGAAGTGCAGGTAGGATGATGGGTTTGGGAAAGAGGCAGCATTCCAGTAATTCCCTGCGAGAAGAAAAGACAAAGAGCAGCCCGGTGAGTCTGGACCTTGGCTGGGGTACTTAGGAGAAAGACCCTCACATCCTGCGCTTGATCCAGTTTGTCTACGGCCTTGTTCCTTCTCCTGCTCGGAGGGGTCTCTGCACTAACTTCTCACAAATCTGTCTTTGCCTTTCTGAAAGTCAGATGGATGTGCCTACAGAATAAATAAAATACACTATGACATGCCTGCTGTTTAGATTTTACAAATAAAATTCTCGTATAGCTAAAATGCTGCCGTATAAAATTTGTATAAATATTTTGTTAGGGGTGGACAGCTGATACTCCTACTCAGTAAGTCCTGGAGGGACTTTGGGAGAAACTGGCCAGAGACAGAAACGGAGAGAAGCCCCAGGCGCTGCTGAACGGGGCGGAGTCGCGGGCTGCTCCGCCTCCTGCCTGTGCGCCGGTGGCTTCGGTCTGCTCAGAAGCGTCTGGGCTCCGTGGAGGGATGATAAAGAAGACAGTGGAGGCCATGGCCTTCCGCTCATGCTTCTCATGCATCTCAGCCTTGGTGGACCCGGGACGGCTCCCACATCATCAGGTGTTCATACACCTGGTGCGGGTGCTCCAGGGTTGCAGCTGGGGAGTCAGAAGCCCCAAAGAAGTGGGGGTTGGGAAAAAGCAAAGAGTAACCAGGCCGAGCAGGGTGGTTTCCTTGGCCCCCCTGCTCCAAGTCCCAGAAGTGAGTTGCCTTAAAGAGAAGACCTCCTGAGGGGGGTGGTAGCACATTTTTATAACCCCAACATTCCTAGGCTTGTGTAGGAGGATTGCAAGTTCCAGGCCAGCATAAGCAACTTAGTGAGATCCTGTCTTAAAAATAAAAATGGAAAAATTTTAAAAGGGCTTGGAACACAGCTCTGTGCAAAGAGCCTGGGCTCAATACCACCAAAACAAAAACCAAAAATGACTATAGCAACAACAGTAATTCAAAACACAAAGGGCAGCCAGCCTGCTAGGCAGCCAAGCAACCAACTAACGAGTCTCTGCCCTAACCAGCTCCTCCTTGGGAACCTACTGCACCTCTGACCTGTGCTTTCTGGGGCAGATGCAGAGCAATGAACTCACCCAATGGCCTTCAGTCAGCCTATAGCCTGGAGCTATGGGGAAGAGAGATGTACCTGCCACCCCTCCCTTTCAGCCTGACAGTTTAGCCAGTGTTCCCAGGAGAGCAGTTATTGACAGGACAAACTGAAAACATCAAGGTAGGTTACTTAGATCCCATTAGGACAGGTGGACCAAGAATATAGCAGGAGACCACGACTTGGCTCTCTCCTTCATCGGCAAGGGAGCGATTCCTTTCTAATGTACATACTTCTGAGTACATGTACTGTTCTGCCATAAGACCAATACACATGAGCATATTTTACAACAGTGACTAAAGATGTTAGCTTTAATACCAAGTCCAAACTGTATCTTAAAAATGATATTTCCTCTATCTTTTCTCCAAAGAGCATAGTGAATTAACTAAGTTCACATCATTAGATTCTATTCAAATCTATACTACATACTTCCTTTAATAATAATTATGTACATATGCAATATTAATATTCAACTGTTATTTAAAATAAATTATTTTGTTAGTACTTCTGTATTTAAGCCATAATTTTAAATTAAATATATTTTAATATCTAAAATACCTTCTTATTCTATTAGTGCTACTCATTTTTGTTTTTACAAATGTAGGATGTATTGATATCTTGATACTTGCATGAAATGTTTAAACATAAGTGCATTACAGAGAGGCACAGTACATTTTTTTTTTTTTTAGGTTTTTTGAGACAGGGTCTCGCTTTTTTGTAGTTCGGGCTGGCCCTGAGCTTAGCCTCAAACTCACATCACAGGAATCCTCCTGCCTCTGCCTCCTGAGTGCTGGGATTACAGGCATGAGCTACCACGGCTGGCACTGTAGTATGTGGTACTGGTTCCTGCTGGACATGAATCTCCACACCCAGTATTGTATGTGGTTACCGGGGATCAAACCCAGGTCCTTGCGCTTACAAGACAGGCGCCAGAACCACTGAGTTAACTCCCCGGTCCACACAGGACATTTTTAATGAGTTTAAGGGAGCCTAGCAATTCCTGAACCGGGCAGCATCAGGCTGCATTGACTTTAGTGCCCCAGTAGTTGAGGGCAGGAGAAAGAGATTTATAAGGTGTTATATAGAACCAAGATAAAGGAAATACATTCATTCTTTGGTATCATGGAGACTGATTACGGAACCCCTAATAAATATAAAATATGTGGACGCTTATGTCCCTTACATAAAATGCAGAAATATTTACATATAACCTCGCACATGCACTTGTCTATATTAAATCATCTGTATATTAATGGTAACACCTAGGATGATGCAAAGGCTAAGGAAATAGTTACTCTGCTCTATTGGTTTGGGAATAGTGACAAGAAAAAAGTGGGGATGCGTTCAGCACTGGTGCAATTTTGAAAAATATTTTTATAAGGAGTTGTTGAATCCACAGACACAGAACACAAGGCTCTACAGGGCTGGCCGTATTTGATTGGTTAGAGTGGAAAGTTCCAGGTAAGAAGTTGGTTGGTGCTTTTGAAGTGAGGAAGCTTAAGTTTCGTTTCACTAATTACATCAAATTGGGTTTTGATGTCCAAGACATCTGTACATTTCAGCTATATTATTGAATTCATGGACATAAAGTTGTATGTCATGTCTCTGTAGAGTCTGAAGTTGATTCAGTCTAATGGTGTTGCTATTATCTATTTTAGTAATGGATACACAGTAAGTCAATGAAAAATATTTTTATAAATGTCTCAATTAAGATAAAAACAGTGGCGGTCTAGGTGGTATGATTTTCCAAAAGTCTTAGTGGAATTTTCAGCTATTATTTAATTGCAAAGTCATAGCTATCAGTAGGGAAAAGCAGATTGGTTTCTTTTAGGGAAAAAACTATGATATAGTATCGGGTAGGATAACACTGAGAAGAAAGCATCGATCTTTTCTGTCCTTGAAGTTGCTATCATTGGAGGCCTGAGCCTCCCTTCTGGGTCAGAGTCTGGCTTCCCCTCAGGAGGGAGAGGTTCAGGCTCAGTCACCTTTCCTGGCTGCTTGCAAATGAAGGACTCTTGAGAAAACCTTCTTCTAATGCGCACCCCTCTCACCCAGGAGAGAATCAGACTCAAAGCTGGGAGAAAAGGAGGCAGTGTCGTCTGAGGCCACAGGGCTTCTCCTCATGGTCTTTGGCTGAGAGCCCCTTACCCAGCTCAGTGCCTGCAAGATCCACATCCTCAGCCATTCCTTAGCCTTAAGTAAAGCAAATCTTTATATATTGTGAAATAGAACATACTAAAAGTGAAATAGGGTGAAGGGGGAAAAATAATGAAATTATAACAAAAAAGAAAGGAACCGAATTTTATGTATATGAGGGAGTGGTAGGGTGGGTAGAGCTATGGGAAAAAATGAGAATTAAGTTGTGTCTTATACTGGTACAAATTCCCATCGTGGAGTGCAATCATGATGTGTATATGTAATGTACCAACAAAGATTTCAATTAAAAATAAAAACAAAAAACAAAAAGAAAAAAAAGAGAAAATAGAAAAAAAAGAAAAAAGAAAAAAAGAGAAAACAGTAAAAAAAACAATCTGCCTCTTTAGCCTGTAACCCCAGAAGAGGGATGTAATTAACACTTTAAAGTTCCAATCCAATCAAATATATTCTTATTTCCTGAGATGGTGATGGATTAACAGAAGGGCAGTTGTCTAAAATGATTCTAGAAAAAGAAAAGCTAAAAGTAAAACATGTCAGTATTTATTTGAGGTCTGGCTCTGGTTATTCAGGCAGAAATATCTCGAGAGAGGGAGAGGGCAGTTTGATCCTTCATTCTAGTTTGATGAAACATCTTCACAGGCCACAATTCCATTTGTTCTAATGCTATGCTCAGTAAGCAACTTCAATCTAATTTGTTCTCCTGAATAGATTTCTTCCAGGGAATTCACCCCTTGTACAAATGGTGTTTACCAAGATCCTGGAAATGTCTGGATGATTACATGCTACTTTTGGAGTTATCATTTGTGAATTGTCCCAAATATCTGTACATTTATTAAATCTAGATTCTTGGCTGGCCATAAAGGGAACTCCACTCTAGACTGGCCCTGTGGTACCAAAGTTGAAGTGTCTACCACCAAGCTACGGAAGGTGACCCGAAGGACACTGGAACTTCCATTTATATTTCTTTAAAAGCTCAACCTATTATACGACTATTTGAGTTACACATTATGATGTAGACAACACAGAAGTGCAACAGTATGTAGAATTTGCAAACAAATATACCTAGTGGGATGTGGTTTTACTTTGCTTTTATCAAGAAAAAAGCTTAGACCCTGCTGGTCTAAATCCTGATGACTCTCTCCGGGTTTTGTTCTAAAGAGTCTGTTGCCTAATCACTGGGATTTCTGACTGCAATAAAGCAACATGAGAGCTTTTACC
The DNA here is from genome assembly GCA_004026965.1 of Petromus typicus. Taxonomy (NCBI): domain Eukaryota; kingdom Metazoa; phylum Chordata; class Mammalia; order Rodentia; family Petromuridae; genus Petromus; species Petromus typicus. The sequence goes on from PVIR01008008.1 coordinate 33,741, forward strand.
ATTGCTCAGTACTCTTCATGCTGCAGGGAGCTAATAGTGCTATTATTGTTTGTTGATATTGCTCCCAGTAGACTGTATGGTCTATGGAAGCTGGGATAAAACCATTGCATCTCTGTAACCTCTGGCCTCAGAACACAGTCATTACTCAATAAACAATTATTAAATAAATGGATAAGTGATTAGAGCTTCTCTCATTTATATCCAACTCTACTCCATATGCAAAGTTACCTGGGGACAACATGTGCTTTGTAGTAACCTGAGCATTGAAGAAGCCAAATAAATATAACCAAGCCAAGGCTGCTTTAGCACTTACAGATAACTGGACACTGCTTAGACTAGCACAATGTAATTTTCCTCATCCATAACTTTATTTCTATTATTCCCTACAGACTTCATTGTACAATGCCACGCATTTGTAAGACTGATGGTCTCATACTCTTAAGGTTATTCATATAGATGCAATTTGTACTTGCTTTCAAGGTCAGGGCTGTGGAAGGTAAAACACAGATGGTTGAGACTGGGCCCAGAGACAGAAGGTGTGATGCAGAATAGAAAGGAGAGTTAGGGACTGGAAGGGTGAGTCAGAAGTAACAGTACAGCAGGGCAGGTACCAAGGATCAGGGTGCCAGCCCTGGGCTGCAGTATCTGTAATCAGATACTTGGCAAAATGGTCAGGGTGACACCCAAAGCCCTTTGAACTTGGAAAGAAGAGTCACTGGAGAATCTTTTAAAAGACATGCTGGGAATGGTCTTGCTTGTTGAAGGGGTCAAGAAAGCTCAAAGAGCCACACGGGACCCACATTCTCCAGCTCAGTGCCAGAGTGGGTGGGGCAGCAACAAGACCCCCCAGCTAGTACCCAGCATCCCTACAAACATAGTTAATCATTAACAGAAAATGCAGTATCAGAAATCCATTCAAATTCTCTAACAGCCACTTACTGTAATCTGACTAATGACTGTTTCGTGTACGATTTCAACTTCAATTTCTAAGGATGTTTTCTTATGGGGAGCGTTTCACTTTGAGCCTACTTTTCATTTCTTACAAAGTATTATAGTTATAAAAGTCTAATCGTGCCAGAAGAGCACAGCAAAAACTCTGTTCCCTGCCCCTCCCTTCCCTCCCAATCGAATTCCTTGGAAACCATCCCTTTTAATGCCTTTAAATCTTTTAGTTATATCTATGTTTAAAAAATATTATATAGTTGCTTAGTAATTTAGACCCTTTAGATACTCTCTATTAGTGTTCCTTGATCCAAGATAAGGATTTAACACTCACAGTCTCAAACACCTGCCATCTTAGTTCCTTTTCCAATGTTCTCCCAAAACAACCAAACAGACTTTGGGTTCAGCTGAAAATTCACTATTTACACTTATGGGATTATATAGACCTTGGCCAGAAATGAGCAGGTGCTAAAATCTAATTGCCCTTCCTTTTAGTTTTGCATAAAGTTTGCTTCTCTAAAGTCTATAATATCTATTTCACTTGCTTATTCCTCTGGATACCTGCCCAGGACGCTGTCCAAATTCTCTCATGATATTATAAAGTTGTGTTAAAATTTTCCCCAACATTGAAACATCCCAGGTAACATAGAAGTGGCATTTTAATTCTCCACAGGTGCCTCCACATGTTTTTGTCCTCTGAACCAGCTCTTCTCCGGGTGGGGGCTGCATAGCCAGGTCCTAGGGTCTCTCTCTCTCCATTATTGCAAGGACTCCCTTGTGCCACTCTTAGGCAGTCTATCTTAAATTTTAGGATCCCATGACATCGTTTTTCTGGGCCTCCACCTCATTCTCCTGTGATTCATTTTCAGATAGCTTCGTAAGGGTCAGAGTATTTGAGGTAATCTTTCCAAATCCTTGTTTTTCTGATGAGCCATTATTCTACTATCACACTTAATTGAGAAACTCCAGAAAGAAAATTGTCAGAGTTGCTGTCAGAGTTGCTGCTGAGAAAGCTAATGCTTTTTGACCACTATGCCTGGCATGTAACCTATAATATGTATTTGTTTCTCTAGAAACTTTCAGGATCTTTTCCGTCTTCATTGAGATTTTCCATGATGACCTTGGTGGTGATCTTTCCCCTACACCAGGCCTGGGACTTGAATAGTTTCTTTGATTCTTCCCTCTTGAACACCGGTTAGTTTTAAATTCATCTTTCTCTTGTTTCTTTGCATTCTTGACCTGAAATTTTTTCTTTGTGTTCTACTTCCTCGGCCATTCCTTCAACATTATTTTCAACGTAATCATGGTACTATATTCAGGTATCATATTTTAAATTTAAAACTATTATTTCTTGTTTTCTGACAATCCTTTTTCCACACCACTTTCGACACAATATCTCAATAGCTTCTCTTACTTCTCTGTACATATTAATTTAAAAGTTGAAAATTTCTACCTTCAGTGTTGTCTCTTGGTTCTAAGATCCCTTGCTGACGCTGACTGCCAGTGTGGGCTCCTGGTGTTCGGTTGCATGAGATTCCTGACCTGACTGTGCGTGCCTGGCGAACCTGCCTGTCCACTGGGAGGAAGCTGTCTGCAATGCATTGAATGTGGATATCTAGTGTTCGTGGTGGACTTGTAAATTATTGGGCTTCCTTACAATGTGGAGAGGTCCCTGTCTCATTGAAGATCCTTTGTATGCTATGTTTGTTATTTCTGTTTTGTCACAGATGTCTCAAATTCTTCAGAGAATTCTTCAAGTTCCTCATGAGACACAGAGCTGTGGTGGTCAGTGCTCGGGATTGAGAGGGAGGAGAAGGTGAGGGACGGCATTTACCCTACTGTGCATATTTCCACACCTCTCTCGTGTTTTTACGAACATGTCACACTTCTCACTTCTGTTTTTCTTGGTGAATGTGGCTGGAAAGTAAACTTCTCACCTCCTGTTTGGGCAGGATGGGACAGTAGGCAGTTAGTCAGAGGACAGGACCTGGCTTTTGAGGGACTCCGCATGTACTTCTGAGTCCACCGTGGACTCTGACCCTTTGGGGATGTGCTGAAGGCCTCATGGAGAAGAAAGGGGAAGGTCATATAGGCAGGTCGCTATCCACACAGGAGCTGAGCAAGAACCTGGCCAGATGCCTGGTGGTGGTAGCACCATGAGGAAGTGGGATGGTTGAGGAGGTGACTGGATGGAAGAAATGGCAGGAGGAAGTTTCTAGAGTTGCCAGTTATCTGTGCCCAGAGTCCTGCCCTCTGCTGGTGCCATGCTGCTTTGCAAGCAGCTCTGGAATCAGATGGTCTGGTCCTCATTTTGGCTCTGCCACTGTCACTAACTTTGGGCAAAGGCTTGACCTTCTTTATCTTAATTTCCTCATTTATGTAATAATAAAGGAACCTCTTTTATAAGACATGGTGATGTTCACAGAGGAAAATCCATGCAGTGCCCTTTGTGGGTGTTGTGCACAAAACCGGCATTATTGACCAGGATGGAGCTGATGGCTTTGAGGTCTTGTCACCTCTACGAGGTGTGGCCAAGCAGTGTGGGTGGATGAGCAGGGAGCCTCCTTTCCTTAAGTGTGTCACCAGGAAGACAGCAGCCAACTGTCCTCCTGAGCAACCTTAACATAGGGGTTAATTCACAGGGAGCCCCGGTCCCAGCCAGCAGCAGGGGAGACAGCTGGGCCAAGCTCAGACCATAGCGGCACCTTCTCAGCTCTGACCCACTGCGGGCTCTCATCTCTGTCCACTTTTCCTATTCTTTTTCTTTTGTTTTTCCTTGTCTCACTCACTGGTTTTCAACATTGTGCTCCTTGTCTTTTTTTTTTCTTAAATCTCTTCAAAGATTGTTGAAAAAAATACCCACTCAGGACATGTGAGTAGGAGCAGCGCTGGCAAGGTGCTCCATGGTCTGTAGTTGGCGTTGTTACAGAAATCTGATGAGAAGAAGAGCGACTGGTCCACAGAGCTCCTCGCAGAGGAACTTGCACGATAACACTCATTTCATCTAGACTGTGATCTGCCACAGAGTGCAGCAGATCCAGCCAGCAGCAGCAGTATGCCTGGCCCTGCTGTCCTCTTCCCCCGCAGAGGCGGGGAGATGACCGGGAGAGGGAGTTGATGGAGTCTGTGCTGGGGAGAGGAGAAGCGAGGAGGCATGCGAGCTCTGGGCAGCGGTCGGGTGAGGCGTGTGACTGCTGAGTGCCTCCAGCTGCTACAGGCCTTGTCCACCCTCCTCCTGATTCAGGGCACAAATGGCCTGGGTACTTTGACTACATTGAAGAGCCTATCTATAAATTCTGCTTTAAATAGCAAGCACTTTCCAATGTAAATACCAGATTTAAAGAGACTAATTATTCTCAAAATTATTAGTGACCCAAAGGTTAAAATTTGAGTATTCTGAGTTATGCAATGAGCTCCCTGTTGTTTAGTATGGGCTGAGTGCTGTCTATAATAAACCAGATGGCTTCATTTGCATGCGAACTTGAGTCTATGTGTAGAGGTTTCCTTATGGACAGAAAGAAATTATTTCTTTAATTAAAACTCTTTGTATATTCAGGTGAAGAAAGAGGAGCTTTGTAGCCTCATCTCTCTGGGTAGGCTAAGCTTGAAATGGAGGGCTGCAAATCTAAACAGTGCCTTTGGACTTGAGTGAGCTGCAGTCTTTGTAGTATCTCATCTTCTGCAAGGTTTTTCACTGCTGAGATACAAAAGGAAAATGGTATTGCCAGAGGAGTCAATAATACGGCTATTTCGTTTGGTGTTTCTGTGATTTGGTCTTTTGGGGATAAAGTGGTGTGAAGCCCCCAAAGGAGAATATGATAGGAAGCTCTGAAGGTCATGGTGCTCTGGATACTTTCTGTTGTAAGAGATGATCAATACCTAGATTCAGATAAAAGTGGCTTGCTCCTAAGTAGGCATGGAAACTATTGCATGTTTAACCTATTAATGGTGCGTTTAAATATAAATAATACAAAAGATATAACTTCCTTATTTTGAATGCTTCAGATAGCTGTGTGTACTTAGATGGTGCAAGATTGGGAGCAAGTTTCAGTTTTCTTACAAAACTCTTCAGGTCCTTCTCATGAGCTTCTTGCACTTTCTTTACTAGGAGCATTACTTAGGCATGAGCTATCCTAGGTATTTTGGGGTTTAGTTACCAACTAATAACTAGAGGTGGAGAAATGAATAATGAAGTGCAATCCAAACTTTTGTGTTTTATGTTCTTCACTTAAATCTTAGTCTTAAGCACCAAAGTTTTCTATGTCCTTGATTTCAGTAAAGGAAGGACTAGCGAGACATACTCTCTTGAACATCAGCAAACAGGGGACTACAGGAAAATCTGCTTGCTTTTTCAAAACTAAAATCAATAATATGTAAAATCAAACAACAATATCATGGGAAAAATGAGAATCAGGATGTGTCATAATGCATATATAAAATGTACCAATAAAATCAATGAAAAAAATAATAAAAAACAAAATTAAAAAGGAGTATCTTTCCCATGGAAGTTGTAGAACAAATTCACATTTACTCCAGTCAGGTCAATAATAAAATTTCCCAAGTGTGTCGGACCCTGACATGGCTGTGAGAGGGCAACTCTCAGGATGGTTTAGTTTTCAAAAGTGCTGGTAATCCAGAGGTGAATAGTTCTGCTCCTCTCTCTTTTCTGAGCACAATAGCATCCATTTCATGATTTCTATTACTGACCAAAGAGTAGTGGTTTCCATATTTATGGTACTGTTCGATATCTACTATAAGCTTAAGGTTAATGTATGCATTTCTTGTTGAAGAGCTTTATCTTGATGACCTATTAGTAACTCAACCTTTAAGTGCCTGAAAAAGAACACATTTTTCTTTAAACTCTACTCACAATATTCTCCACTTCAGAAAGTGGAGCTTTTCCACTCGGCCACTCAAGCCTTGGCTTTGTATCCAACGTTGCTCTTTTTAACCCATCCTTCACAAGGCCAACAAGGGAATCTATCCAAAGTGCAACACTGGCCATTTTGCTCTCATGCATGAAAATCCAGTGGTTTCCAAAAGCTTGCTAGGTATGCTGCAAGCTCTTTGACTTTCCATAGTAAGCCCAGGTCCACTTTCCCTGCCTTATTTCTCAAAATGCGTGCTGCTCCAGAACAGGCTGTCCTTACCACTGCAGGGATGTTTCCAAATTTCTTGCCTCTAGTTGCATTCCTTTTGCTTTTTGCACTGTGCCTCCCTCTAACTTCTCTTTCTTCACCTTCTCAACCCACATACTTCATCTTGCCAGATTCCTGATTCTTAATCTCTTTCTTTTGCAGTATTGAAGACTGAAGTCAGGGCCTTCACACAAAGCTGTATGCCCAGGAGTTTCAACTATTTTTGACACAGGGTCTTCTAAGTTGTTATGTTGCTGAGGTTGGGCTTGAACTTGTACTCTTCCTGCTCCAAGCTTCCAGACTGCTGGGGTCACAGGCATGTACCACCACACGTGGTCCCTCAATCTCTAAGGCTCAGGGCAGGAGGCTCCTCCCTGGGGTGATGGCTGGTGCTTTTCCCCTGTGCTCCTCCCCTGTGCTCCTCCAACACATACATCTATCTGTGCATCTAACTTATTGTCACTTTCATGTGTCCCTCCCCTTAGCTAGGGTGTGAGTTTTAGGGAGCAGGGACTGTGTTTTTTAATCATTCTACAAGTATGATTCTCAACAGACATGCTTCAGCATGTTTCTTGAATAAGCAAAAGAAAAATGCATCTTGAAAAATTTGAACTATTAATAATCTCACTACCAGTTATTACTATTCATTGATAGGACCACCTGGGAAATCTACTTTGCAGTTTCAGAGCTGAGGAGTTATTTAGGCCACAAGGATAGAAGCTCTTCTAGGTTTGGTGTTATTTATAGAGACGCTTAGGCATGTTTATCGTTTTCTCTCTTGAAGGTCCAAATGTTGGCCATCATCGCCGTGACAATGTCTATTCATGGAGAAATGCTGGCAGTCAAGTATCGCCCTATTGAGGACCACTGGGTCTGCAGACCTTACTTCTGTCCTTACTGTGCCAGCTCCCTTCTCTTATCTCTTCATGTAACTGTAATTCATGGTCTAATGCCATGAAGTTCCCACTTTTCTGCTTGCCTTGGTGCGATGAAGACTGGTTGTGGCTGAGTTGTAAAGGATGGGAAAGCACTCAGCTCCATCTGTGGTGGTGGTGGGCGGCTTTATGTACTGATTGACCGTGAAGCCCCCAGAGCCCCACTTCCATAGAAAAAACAGATTCTATATCAAATCCATTAAGGGAGTAAAATGTGGAAAAAAGTGCCTGTTTCAGCCGAGTGATGGATGTGAAACTCGGAAACTGCTCTGCACGCAAGGAAATGGATTGATAGGATACTTACAATTATGTCACACAGATCAAAGTTTCCTCTCTGTGCTCTTTTCATTACAAGAGATAAAAAGATTCCCATGTGCTATTCAGAGACTGTTTTTCTACTATAACAGTAAAAAGGCCCTCATTTCCTGGGAATGGACCAGGGACACCGACCATGGGGCAAAGAGCCTCTGAGGAGGAAACAGATGTGAGCTTCTAAACCTCGAGGGGACCAAGAGAATGAGGGAGGAGGGAGAGGGGAAGGGGAGGGAAGAGGGTAAAAGACAAGTAGGAGGTATTGTGTACGCGTACCTGCTCCCCATGAGGAACACAATCACTATGAACTGCAATACGTCCTCCAAAAATAAAAAAAAAAGAAACTTAAAAAGTTAACTGAAATAAGAGGTAACACAGTATTTTAAAGTAGAATCATTATCCTAAAACAATCAGCTTCATTTCCTATAAATCACATTTGACCTAGACACCGACACCCAAAAGCTACTAATAATTTATTACTGAAAGCAAATTAAAATGTTCAATACTACTCAGTATTAGTCAATCTGGGTAATAAGTAACTGGTTTGATATACTTCTCTTTCACATAAAACAATAAATGCATGGGTTGTTGTGTACTTAAAATGTACCAATAATTGCCTTTGATAACTAATATTAGTTACCATGAATGATGCGGATGTGGGTGGTATCAAGTAAATCTTTAAAGCTATTTTAAAAACTCCCAATGTCTTTATCTGCAAATTGGAAAAGTACTTCTTTCTTCACAGGGTGGTTGTAATGATGTAAAGCAACAGCATCATACAGAAGCTCTTGAAATAGCAAAGAACTACTATAAAAAAGACAACAATTTCTGCCTGCACTTATTAACGAGAGCAGAAAAATAAAGACTTGTGTGGGTGCAGGGGTGAGAGAGTTCGGATTTTAGCATAAAGGGCTGTGGTTTCTTTACTATTCAGATATATTGGGAAAGAAGGGTGTGCTGCTGAGTGAAGGCTGAGAACTAGCTCCATTTCACAGCGAAGCGATACTAATTTCTGATATAAAAATAAGTGGTGCATCACAATAGAGACAGAGGCTTGCTTAGGTTTCCATGGTAGAAGAGGACCTCATGATCACATCTCTGCACTGTGCTCTCTGTGCTGCGTTGTGCGAAGTGGTGGGGCTCGGACACACCGAGCTTGGGCTGTGACCACCCTGGTGTGAGGACTGAAAAATAGATTTCGAGAGACTGTGGTGACCTGTGTCAACTTCTGATTACATAAGACTGATAGGAGTTTTGCAGCATTGTGTTGCTTAATTGAAACTGGTACCTAAGTGACATGACATCGGATATGCTGATTTAGAACACTTTATTTTCCCTCTTTTATTAATATATGTTTGCAATACATAATAAATACATTCATCATGGAGAATTGGTATATGTACACATCGCATCTTGTGCCTTTTTACTTCAAGGGGATCTGAGTTTGTCCGAGCACAGGACAGCTGGCTTGAACACACTGTGTGGGGTGAACAAGGGCATGGTCCTGGAAGAGGTGGCAGGATGGATGGTTGTCACAGTGAGCTCCAGGCTTGTGCAAACTGCCCGGAGGTGCTGGAGGCCACAGAACAGAAGGTATTTTCTGCAGGAACAGGCAGCCCTGAATGCTGTCCCCAGTGCAGGATTCACAGTACCCCTTGCAGGGGCAGTGGGTGGAAGGGTGCACACACCATGGATACTGAAGAAATTACTACAGTGAAGAGTCTGCCCTGCAGGTTTGTGCTCTGACGGACATTTCCTAACACAGATTTTCAAACTGTGGAAGAAAGGTTGGGTCTTTTTGTTTTGCCTTTGAGGTTCCTGAGTGCAGTGGGAAGATTGTATGTCCAGACTAGACTTTTTCAGCATCTCTGTAATTGTAAAAGTGAATCTGCATGACATGTAAAAGTGAAAGTCTCGGTCGTCACAGTGTGGTGCTTAGTTTATGCTAATTTGAAACAGAGTAGAAGGCAGCATAATCCGGGTTTTGAAAGCAATTATTTCCTACAGCCCAGCAGCCACTCAGGGCACAGCCGCTTTGAAACGCGTGGTATTCTGACCTTCCCCAGGTGAGGGCTCTGAAGAGCGAGGGCACCAGGGATTTAAAATTCAGGTTGGAGGTGCACAAACAAAACACCAAGCAGAGTCTGATGGAACCAATCTCACATCTTGCCTCTGCACAACTTTATGGGAAGTTTATGGGGATTTATTGTTTCAAGAACAGAAGGACATTTACCTACAGATGCAGGGGAATAAATTTCAAGTACATTTAGTATTGGAGAATGGCCGCTTTATTGCTGATTTCAATCCACTTGACTCTCTCTTCAATCTTTCGCCTTCCACCCTCAAGTAGGACACCAATCTCACACACACACACACACACACACACACACACACACTCATGTGCATAATAAACATGTGCACCATACCAATACCACACCAACACACACCAATCATGCATGTATCATACCCTATGGACACCAACAGCATACATAGTTACAGTCGCACAGCATAGAAACCACATATACCTTTTTAGTTTAGTATGCTAATGATTTGGGTACTTACGAAAATTTAAAGCATTTTTAATAGTAAAGAATTAAACAACCACAATCTATAAGTCTATTATGATAAATGTTTGAATAAAAATGTAATAAAATGTGGCATAGACCATAACATTGATTTTCGTTAATTGTCAGTTGTATGTGGCAAGCTATTTCCAAAATATACAGGATATCATAGCTCTATTTGGTCAAGACATGTGTGTGGTATGTATATGTCTACATGTATATATTCATATACACATGCATACACACCCACACAAACATGTATATGTGTGTGCATTTGTATAGTCACAGAGTAAAGGACCAAAATCTAGAAAGAGTTATAGCAATTTAATGTAATGGGTGGAGAATTTACAGTGGGAGGAGAATTATTGTTTTGTGTTATTTTAGGCTTGTGAGTGTGTAATTGTGTGTATGTGACAGAAAGAACAAAAGAGAAAGGAAGGAGGGAGGGAGGAGGCACAAGATCCCCGGAAAGCTCACGGGGAAGCTGTCTGCTAGGCCCAGGCTGGGAGGGCAGGAGTGGATGGGGTGGGAACGTGAGGCAATTGAGCTGCAGGAGAGAGCCCCAAAGTGCAGCGTGCTGTGCGCAAAGTGCCTGCTGATGCTCCTGGTGTTCCAGATGCAGGTCAAACTTTTCACTACTGATGATTGGACTGTGATTTTGAAAATAATGTTCAACTTGAGACCACGCAGATAGGAGCTGCGGAGACTTCAGCTTTTACTTTGGGATTATAGATTCATGGGTCATGCCCTGAACCCTTAGTGCAGCCATAGTGGGGAAAGGGACTTTCTCACTTGCACTGAGAAGAATCTGGATGATGGAGAAGTGATCCTAGATTATACACTGTCCATGAACCAACCAGCCAACCCCCTGGCCAGTTAACCAGCAGACCAACCAACTAGCCAATCAACAACTTGTGTTTCTTTGAAGCTTCTTCCAGCAGTCAAGTGGTACCAACCATCAACACATTTTTCCTCAGCAAACTTACTCCAGTAAGACTCAGGACTTTGCAGGGTGATCAACAATAAGTAAAAATCTATCAGATCCTTCCTATGTTCTGAGTAGGCTTTAATAGAGGTGTCATGGCAGGCAAACCTCACCTCTTTGGGAGTGCTAATACTATTTCCAATTCTCATGTGGAAACTGCAGCATGGAATTCTGATGTGTACCCTTACAGTTTCATCTTAAGTCTAGGCATCATGGCTTCAGTGCAGTGCTCTTTCCACCAAAATGCTCTTCTTTTTAGACAGAACTGCTCCCACCCCTTCCCAGTGTCCTGAACTGTCCTCTTGGAGTATTTGACCTTTGACACTCCTGTGGGGCATTTGGCAGGGAATTCTGGGAGCTGAAGCGGCATGGCTTTCTAGGCCTCTTATTCCATGTTTTCCTGACACCGAAGGGATTTAGGGGGATACTTCATCCATTTCTTTAAGTTTCCACTAAGATGACTGCTCTGTGAGCTTAGGATCCCAAGAAGAAGATGGCCCTGTGTTTTCTTCTGTCCTTACTGAGAAGCCACTATGTATCTTACCACCTTGAACTTCATGTTCTGTCTCTGCCTCTGACACTACCCTGTTTTCCCCTCCCTTGCTCTATAGACTACAACCATCATCTGCCTTCTCTCTATTCCTTGAGGACCTGAGATTCCTTTAGTGTTGGGACCTGTGTCTTCTGTCTTCAGGGTGTGTTTCTTCTCACCGTGTACACGCCAGCTCTTCAGAGCCCAGCACCCTATGGTGACAAGTGGAAAATCCAACCCGAATGTACTCCCAGTCATTCCCCATCAGTTTCATTTTTATAGGGTTGGTCACCACCTAAAGTATCTCTTTGCCTTATATCTCTACCTATGTATCTACGTCTATCTCCATGGACCATGAATCAAGCAAGTAACCAACAAGCCAACCAACCAGTCATCCAGGTAATTAACCAACCCATCCAACCAACCAGCCAACAAATAACAAATGGTGCTGTGGAGGTTTCTTACATATATTTTAAGGTAGAGCCCTAGCTTGGCTTTTCCACTGAACCACATCCCATGCCTATTTTTATATTTTATTTTGAGGTAGGGTCTCTTTAAGTCACTATAGACTGACTAGTCTAGATGCCTAGGCTGGGCTCAGCCTCCCATAGTGCTGGGATTACCATATGTGTGCCAGTATGACAGGTTTAAAATTTACTTGTGTGTTTTTTCTTTATTTTGCATGAGGTTATAAGGTTATGCATGTGATCACTTTGCCTGTTTGTTCTTGGCTGTGTTTCTGGCATCTTGACCTTATTTGGCCACTAAACACTATAGAATGAGTGAAATAATTTGTGGAATGAATGAAACAAATCAAGTTGGGTTTACCAGTTTGAGAGCCATGGATAACAGTCCACACAGCCAAAGAAATCTTCTAAAGACCAGTTTCTATATGATGTTCACATTGATGGTTTATTCCAAAGTCTCTTAAATATCTTGTGAAAATTTGCATTAATTATTTGAGCACTGCTGAAGTTTTCTGGTGTCATGGGACCCACAGGGAAGCTTGATGGTATTGAAATGCAATAGTTGAGTTAGAGGCCAGTTGCCCAAACTCACTGGAATGGTTCAGTTTCCTAATGTCTTGTGCTCAAAAAAAATTGTTGAGAATGTGCAATTGAGGTCTATATTAGTCAGGCTGTCATTAAGTTGACACAATTATGGACACCTGCAACTTAAAGGAGGTACAGGCTAAATTTAGATCATGGTTTCAGGAAATTCAGTCCATGGTAAAGTGGCTCCACAGTGGGAATGACATGACAGAAGGTATGGAGGAGCAAAATAGTTCAGCTCATGGCTATCAGGGGAAGCAGAGAAGAGGGACAGGGAAAGAAAGGAAGGGGTCAGGAAGCATGTAAAGTCTCCAGGGTCATGCTTCCACAACCCACTCCACCAGTCCCCATGGTGGCTCTCAACGACAATCAAATGAACACTCTACCCTAAGGCAGGATGCTGGATTTGGAGAGATGATGTGGGAAGGGCTCCATCTTGTCCTCCATATTGAAGTTTGCTCTTTGATATTTCACAAAGGCATTTATCATGTTGACAGTGGTCTCTAGTGGGCCACACTGCATCCCATTTCCCAGAGCTGAGTTTGACTGGGGAAGACATTCTCTGGCTCTGATGGTTTCTGGTAGTTAATGAGAGCTGTGGTCCTATCAAGGAGCCCTGGAATCTTGATCTCTCATACCTGGAAACTTTCACTGGACAGAGTGGCAGGTGAGGTTGCATATTAGGGTTTCATGAGGATAAGTCTTTCACAGTTCCTTTGTCTCCAAAGCCCAAGTTGTACAGGGAGAAAATCCACCCTAGGAGCATTAGGGAAGTGAGAGAGTACAAGTGGCTCTGAGCTCTGACTCCTCTTATAGCCCTGAGCCTCCATCTGTCTCCAGCTTCACCTCCGTCCCTCCTTCTCTCAAGTAAGTACACTTTTGCATGGTGTGGCTCATAAGGGCTTAACAATCACTCTTCTTTTTAAAAATTATTTTAATAAGAGATTATAGAAGACTGAGATGTCTTTACTCTGACCAGCTAATCATCCAACCAACCAACTAGCCAATCAATAACTAGTGTTTCAAGGAAATCTTCTAAAGAACAGTTTCCATGTGATCTTCACACTGATGGTTAATCCCAAAGTGTCTTACATGTCTTGTGAAATTTTATATTAATTATATGAGTGCTGCTGAAGTTTTCTGGTGTCATGGGACCCACAGGGAAGCTTAGTGGTACTGAATCTTTAATGGCATGATTCCAAGTATCAGCACAGAGTGGGGTGTTTTGATATCTATGGTCTATATTTCTTATAATAAATATCTTGTCATGGTATTTTTCAGCTAGATGCTATGCTTCACTACTAGCATAATTTGTTTGTTTGTTTGTTTGCAGTTCTGGGAACTGAAAGCAAGGCCCACAAGCTGAGCTGTGTCCCTAGCCCCTTTGTATTTTGTATCTTGCATAGCTAAGTTGTCCTGGCTGACTTCAAACTTGTGACTATTCTGCCCTGGCCTCTCAGAGGCTGATGCACCATCAAGTCTGGTTTGGTTTAACAACCTTAACGAATAAGGAGACAATACTGGGATGACATGCTGGAGCATCAACTACTCTAATTTCTCCACACATGGAAACCAAGTGATCGTTTTCCAAGTTTACATGTGACAGTGAATCTGGCCGTTGATACCTGCAAGCAGGAAGATGAGGTCAATTCTTCCACTGACATATAAATTGAAAATAGTTTCATCAAAATCACACTGAAAATAACCCATCAAATCTTGGGGGAGAAAAGAAGGTCAAACCATGATACCAGTCTTCTTCTTAAGGTCAGCTTTGAAAAAAACTACTGGGGAAATTTTTCTCCTGCTCCGCTTGGAGGGCTTGGCAATTCAGAATGCATTCCACTGTGTATGAATCAGAACATTCAGAACAGCAAGGGGGGAAAAAAAAAAACTCTGCTGAAATAATTCAGAAGGTGAGAGATGAGAGCTGATTAGTTTTCACAAAGTGTACTCATTCTGTTAAGGCTTATTTGCCACGAGGAGAAATGTAGTATTTCCTTCGCGACATTCTTCCAGGCAGCGCTCCTTGTACGTTCCGATCTGAGGCTCTATTCTTCGGACCCAGTGGCCCGTAGCCTTGGGTGAATGTGACAGTCATATGCGGTGCTTGCTGAAATGCTGCTTCCCGAGCCACAGCCCAGTGATTTGAAGCCTCAGGCCTGGCTCCAGGCCTCTGAGCACCTGGGCAGCTGCTGCATGCAGGTGATCTTTTCAACAGAAGTTCTTTGGGCGCTGTTTTATCCTGGTGCCTCTCAGATGGCTGATTAGAAGCCTGGCTAATGTTGAGTGCCGTTATTTGGAACCCGGTGAAGGGTAAACATGACATTTACTCGTGTTGTTGGTGCAGGCTTCACACAGAGTGCCTGGACTATCTGCCAAGGATCAGCACCCGCTCCAGATTTAGCTTTGGACGGGGAGGAACAGCTTGGCAAGACACACCAATGCCAGGGCGCAGGCACAGGGGCTTGGATGTGGGAGAACGTCGCCTCCTTGGCCAAGCGGGCTCCTGTGTGGTCCCTTTGGGGGAAGGACTTTGCAGCTGGTCTGCTGCCCGGGGGGCAAGAGAGGACCACAGCTTGGCAGGCAGCCTTTGTCCTTGATGTGTCTGTTGGTTTATTCCAGCTTGCTTGGCTTTTAGGATGTTATTTTTGCTGCTTCTTTTGGTCTGTTTCGTCGGTCCTCCTGCCTCCGATCCTCTCCGCTGTCTTCATTTTTCTCAGAGGCATCCTGAGAAACTCTGATCCCACCCTCCACTCTTCTGTCTCTGGGTTGTCTCAGCTCTATTGCCCATGAGAACCTACCTGCATCCTCAGTGCCAATCTGGAGCCAGAGAGCTGAGTGCCAGACTCACCAGCGTGTACCCATTCAGTAAGAGTTCTTACCCAACTCTAAAGAAAGTGTAAAACCAAACCACTGCCTCTGCCCAAGGCTGACTCTCTGGTGGCCTTCACCTTGGGAACTCTACTGTCCTCCCCCTGATGCCTCAGCGTCTGCCGGGACCATGAAGTCAGATGATGTCAATTCCAGCTTCACAGCCCCCGGGGTCAGCCCAGCTGTCCTTTCCCTCTGTGCCTGTCTCTCTGGCTCCAATGTGACCCCTTCCAAATCATGTGCCACAGAAACACAGAATGGCGGTTTTCTGATCATAGCTAACTTGAGAGATGTGGGCCACAAATTTTTCTGGCTCCTTCAGCCCCTTTACTGACAATGATGTCTGACTTTTGTCTTCCTTCCTTTCTTCTTATTAATGAAGATGTGATAATTTGGAAGGAAAACAATGATAATGTTAAAAAGCTGATAAACATGGGTGGTTTCCCATGTGACCTGCTCTGTGCTAGGTCCCTCCATACTTCGAGTCTCATAAACCCTGAAAAATGGGGGCTGTCACTGTTCACCTCTATAGAAGGCAGCTGAGTTCAAATGAGAAAATGAAAGGACTTGCTGGGGCTACAGGAGGAGTTGGCTTTGGAGAAAGTCTCAGCCCAGACTCCACACCGCTTGTTCCCACCCCAGACCATGTCTGTGTGATCTCAGTAACTCCCTGCTGAATATTCCTTTCCACATGTTTAAAGCAGTTTCTTCCTGATGACAGCAGAGAACACTGCTGAGTTTGATCCCATCTACCTGCCTTTTCTGGTCCATGGTCAATGCGACCTGTTACTTTGGACAGCATTTGTCACTATGTTGCCTATAAAATAAAGGCAGTTAGAAGAGGACAGTCCCAGCATCCCAGCTTCTCAGCACCAAATCTTCTGGTGTTAGGGTCTTCCAAGATATTAGCTGGTGAATGGCCGAGGGCTTTAATATCTACTATAGGTTGATTAGTTAGGCCGTTCCCAAATATGTGCAGCAGAATTTTAAATCTAGGGAGATGTCTCTGATCATCACATCAGAAAAGGTTTTTACTGTCAAGTGCATGTGAAGAACGCTAGATTCCAAATGCTAAGCAGCTCTCTGTGCTGCAGGACCCGCAGCACACTGAGGCTCTCCGAGAGGAAGCACAGCGGGAGCTGACGCACGTGTTGGACTACAGAGCTCTTGTGTTCTTTAGCTTTTCTTTCTCTTTCTTTAAACAGAGCTCTGACACATACGTGTTTGGAAAATGCTTTAGCGAGAGAGTTGTGTGATGTTTCTGCTCATACACACACAGTCTTTGCATTTAGAACCCGAAGACCTTGCTATTTATTTTCATGTAGACCTCATACATGTTAGTAATGAGCATCAGCATGTTTTACTCTATTCAGAAATTATGACAACAAAAACAAATCACTCTGTCTCGGAGGAAGTTGTGGAGAATTACCAATTACACTGTTTATCTCTGTTGTCAGGAATCAGACATATGAACCACAACCTGGTTTTTGTTTCAGAATCACGACTGTGTGTTTTTCCTCTTGGTGAATATTGTGCCTCACTGGCAGGAACTCGGTGTTCTGTCTCACTGTGAGTCAGTCTTCTGACTCCAGCCAAAGATGCAGAAAAGCCACAGTCCAGCATTTCTGTCTTAGGTCTTCTCCAGAACACAGATGTACACGGAGAGAACACAAGCTTGATGTGTTTGTACTGGAAAGTTTTTAAACTACAGTAAAAATTTTGGAAGCTCATTTCCCACCCAAACTGTTGGGCTTGGGGTTTGGGCAATGAAATTGTATGGTTTATCTTCTTAAGTCCCACAATGTGTCTGATTTGCGGCCCCCATGAGGATCCTCCCATCTCTCCTCCTTCATCCACCCAAGCCGAGCACCTCCATTACAGTGAGCACCTCCATTTTTCCAGGAAGGATTTGGAGCTCTCCTAGCATGCTGCTCTTTGGCAATGATGCTTTTTGTTAAGATAAAAACACTTGATGTTCACTCCTGTGTAGATTGATGCAATATTCACTGGGCTAAGTGGAAAATAAGGACTTTTCCATTCACACAACACAAGCTAACATCTGTTTTGTTGGTCAACATTTAACCAAGCATCATGTAAGAATTAGGAAAGTCATTTCCCTGAGGAAATAAAGCAGATTGAGTCTATAGATTCAGAACAAAGCCTCGCCCAAGTTTGCTTTGCTTTCCTTATGCGATTGTGTCTCATTTTTAATTAAATCATTGGCAAAATAAGATTCCCGAAAGACTTGGCATAAGTAGCACATATCCATACCCCTCTTATATTTGGATCTGGGTGAGGAATTTCAGCAAATTACTTCCACCCTGATAACCATAAATTTTTCATTTTTGTGTCCTTGGAAGCTGAGGGAAGCTACCTGATCTGGGACATGTGTCTTTAGGCTGGGTCTTTAATTCCACAGGGCCTGTCAGTGTAATAGCTGCCAGCCATTTGGGGGCAGATTCTCCTCCTTCTCCCATTACACTGCTGGCTTCACTTTTGCTCATTGTCCCTCTGAGTTAACACTGGACATATGAGGACATTCAGAGGAGATGGATCAATAGAAAATGAAGGAGACATATTAATAAATGGGATGCTTCCAATGGCTGAAGATAAAGACTATAGGAAGGATGAAGAAAGAACTCTTCCCAATTTAGGGCTTTCTCTGCTTTTTTTATAGTGACTTCCTAAAATAGCAGACATTTGTATTTGTTGAGTGTTTTTACATATAAAGAGAATTGCTCTTTTCTTATCCTGAGTTTGAACCTATGTATTGCTTTATTTTCATTCCCTATTGATTCTGAAATCCCAAATATTATTCCAAAGAGAAGTTATATTTGATTTAGGTGTAAAAAATTGACAAGTAAGACCTGTATATATTTTGCGTCATGTTTTTTTTTGAAATCTTTATTGGTACATTACATATACACATCATGATTGCACTCAACAATGAGAATTTGTACCAGTATATGACACAACTTAATGTTGTTTTGATATTATCATGGACAGCCAAATCAAGCTATTTAAAATATCTATTACAAACAGCTTTGTGTGTGCACGTATGTGATGAGAACACTTAAGATACACTCAACAATTTTCACACTTACAAAATTTCATTATTAACTATGGTCACTATGCTGTACAACAAACCTCCTGAACTTATCTCACTTATTTCACCAATGTATGTGTCCACTTGCTAATATTTGTCCAATCCCACAGTCTCTGATAACTACCATTTTATTGTTTGTGTGAGTTTAACTTTTTATATTCCACATGTAAGTGAAATCATGCAATAGTTATCTTTCTTTGTCTGGCTTTTTTCACTGAACTTCCAGGTTCATCCATATTGTTGCAAACTGCACGTTTCCTTCCTATTTAAAGACTGAATGGAATTGTGCGGTGTGCACACTTTCTTTATATCCTATCCTCTTTATACATTCATTCATCCATTATGGGCTGTTAGACTGATTCCATATTTATTGTGACCAGCTTTGCTTATTTTTGTAAAAGAATTATTGGAATTTTTATAGAGATTTCACTGAAAATGCAGATTGCTTTGGGTCCAATAGACATTTTAACAATATTATTTCCCTAACCACAGAATATATGTGTATTTTCCATGTGTCTCTTCTCCAATTTATTTTTATCAGTATTTCCTAGTTAACAGTAGATCTTGCTTTTCTAGATTAAATGTATTCTTAAATAATTTATCTTTTACTTTTAATGGCAAAACTAAATTGATTTCTTGGTTTTCTTTTTGCGGTGAAAAAGGCTGCTGATTTCTGTAGTTTATTTTGAATCCTGCAACTTTATTCCATTTTGAATTAGTTTTGACAGGTTTTTGGTTCAGTCTTTGGGACTTAAATTATGAAAGAAACCATTTCTGAAAAAAGAAACCATTTTTTCTATTCGATTTGCATGCCTTTTATTTATTTTTCTTTCCTAATTTCTCTGGCTAGAACTTATGGCACAATGTTGAGAAAAGGAGGTAAGAAAGGACATTCTTGTCTTTCCAATCTCAGAGGGAAAACTTACAAGTTTTTTACAGTTCAATATTACATTAGTGGTGGGTTTTTCTTATTTAGCCTTTATTATATGCATTTCCTCTATAATTTTGGAAAATTTTATCAAGCAGTTTTGGCCCTACATTTTGTTACTGTGGTGTAGCACATCCAATGACTTACATATGTTGAACCATCTTTCCATCCCTAGGATAGATTCCACTTGATCATTAGAATTGTTCTTTTCAATATGCTGTTCAGTTTGTCTTACTAGTAATTTTTTAGGGTCTTTGTATATTCTTCAGGGACACTGGCCTGTGATTTTCCTTTTAGGTACTGGTTTGGATGCTAGTACAATGCAAGCTCGGTACAGTAAGTTTTGGTAGATATTTCTTCCTCTCTAATTTTTGAGAAAGAGTGTGGCAAGGATTGGTACTAGTTCTTTAAATGTTTGGTAGACTCCAGCAATAAAACCATAGGTCATGGGCTTTTCTTTGGTAGAAGACTTCTTATTATTAATTTAATTTTGTTACTTGTTAGTAGTTTTTAAGATTTTCTGCTTTTTCATGATTAGGTCCTGGTAGGTTGTAGATGTCTAGGAATTTATCTATTTCTTGTCTGTTAACCAGTGTGTTGGCATCCAGTTTGTTAAAGTTTGCATCTAAGAAGTCTTTACAAAGCCACATGTGGTCATAGGTGGAATTTTGGGAAGGAAGGTGGTTAGATCCAGAGTGTGTAATGCTAACATTAAGGGTGTGTGATTAATAAATTAGTCCACTGATTGGTCTGTCATAGTTCTGGGCATGGATAATGGGAAGGGCCTCCTGGTGTGTGACTGGGTAAAGTATAAGGGATGAAAGAGAGCTGCTGTCAGTTGCTCCTGCTTCTTCATTACTTCAGTGCTTTACTGCCTTTTGCCTGCCATGGACTATTTCTTCTCTCGCATACTGTCCTGCCTCGGAACCAGCCATCCGTGAACAGAAACTTCTACAAACTGTGAGCCAAATACACCTTTCCTCTTTTAACTTTAGGTGTCAGGTATTTTGCCTTAGCAATGAGAAAAGTAACTATAATACAATTCTTCATAATAGTGGCTCCAGATTCTTTAAATTTTAATGCCTTTTCCTTCATAGTTGTCTTCACTTTCATAGTTCATGTTATTTGAGTCCTTTCTCTCCCTGTCCCTCACCCCTTCTTGTCTCTTGTGTGTACTTAAAGCTTTGTTAGCTGAGCATGTTGGGACCCACCTATAATCCTAGCATTCTGGGAGACGGAGGCAGGAGGATGGCAAATTTGAGACTACCTTGGGAAACTTAGCATCTCAGTGAGAGTCGTCTTATAGTGAAAAATGAAAAAGGGCTGGGTTTATAGTCAGAGCAAAAGACTTGGTTCAATCCCCAATACTACACACATACACACACACACACACACACACACACACACACACATACTTTTGTTACTTTTATCTTTCAGAAAAACACTCCTAATTTTGTCGATCTTTTCCTATTGTTTTTCTAGTCTTTATAGATTTCTCTAATCTTTATTATTTTTATTTTTATTTTTTTTAGATTTTTTGAGACAGGGTCTCGCTTTGTGGTTCAGGCTGGCCCTGAGCTCAGCCTCAAATTCACATCACAATCCTCCTGCCTCTGCCTCCCGAGTGCTGGGATTACAGGCGTGAGCCACCACACCCGGCACTGTGGTATGTGGTGCTGGTTGCTGCTGGGTGTGGGTCTCCACACCCAGTATTGTTATGTGGTTACCAGGGAATCGAACCCGGGTCCTTGCGCTTGCAAGACAGGAGCCGGAACCACTGAGCTAACTCCTCGGCCCCCTATTTTTTTCCTTTTAGTAATTCCAGGAATAGTTAATAGGAATAAGTTTTTATGAAATAAATTGGTGAGTCATGTAAGTATAAATATTAGAGAAATTTCAATAAAGATCAAAGTTTACATTAAGTCATTAGAGTTGGAAAGCTCAGCACAATGTTAGACACAGGGAGAGAGTGGTGGGCAGAAGCCCTCGTGCTTGCGTACACACGCACTTGCGCACACACGCGCTTGTGCACTCATGTGCTTTGGGAAGATGTGTGCCGGTTGGATCCCTTCCACAGTGCAGCACACAAAAAAATCTATCACTGTATTCTTCCCAAGAGGAAAGAATAGAATCCAATGTTTCATTGTAAAAACAAACACCTTAGTGGTGAAGTAAAAGCACATACACTGAGGAAAGTAAACTACAGCAACATATATTCTCATTAGGACAAATTCTTGTGCACTTACAAAATTAAAACAAGTATTTTGCATCTCTCCAAATGCAGTTAAGCAGTAGTAATATTTTTATTTTTGAAATCTTCTGGTCACCTGGTGTGCCTACATTTGAAATTGAATGCTATTCTATGCTTTAAAAAATATGTTTGTAGTACTAGGAGTTGAATCCAGGGCCTTTGTATTGAGCTACATCCATAGCCATTTTTACTTTTTATTTTGAGAAAGGGCCTTGATAAATCATTAAGATGCCCAGGCTGGGCTCCAATTCGTGGTCCTCCTGCCTCATCTTTCCAGAATGTTGAGATCATAGACATTTTCTGCTGTTCTTTGCTACTTGTGATAGGCAATACAACAAAATGAATTGGAATGGATATGGAACATCTTTCCAGAAAGGTAAGTTTCTAAGAATCTGAGTAGAACAAATATTAAAAAGATGAAAAATAGATGGAATCAAGGTGATCACATTTCTTTAGCTAAATTTAGATGCGGGGAAGGACAGAGAAAATATGAGAATTATGGTCAACTAAAAAGTTGAATCTAGTCTGTAAAAGATAAATAGAGTATAATAATAGAAAATAAAGGCAGATAGAAGGTAGTTATTCAAAGAAAGGTAGAAAAAGTAAAGTCTGTTTAATGGAGGGGTGTTTACACATGGGAGTATTTTACTTTCTCTAACAACAAATCTGTATTACTGACTATAGGTTGTGTTGTCTCTACAAAAGGTAAGCACAAAAACCGGAAGCCAAACAACCGAGAGAATGTAGCTACTATAATCACCTAAGAAAGGTTTAACCAGCAGCTGTGACCCCCACATAATCAATAGTGAGAAACAGACTCACAGTTCATTGGTATCAATAACCAGGGTGGAAGGAAATCAACAGTGACTTAAAAATGATCATGTCTTGATGAGGAGAGCCTGAGCATGAACTCTAAGCATTAACTCCTAGGAGGTAATACACATGACCTTAGCAATCCGAGTAAAATGCTTTAAAAATTCCCAACAAGCATTACAGTATCCCCTCCTGTTCATAAGGAGTATGTTCCAAATATACCAGCAGATACTTGAGCATGTAGATACTAGTAAACCTTTTCTTTACTATTCACTCCCTACGTATACATAAGATGAAATTTACTTCATAAATGTGGCAAATTAACATTGATAATAAAATAGGACAATCATAACATTATATTGAGAGAGTCTGATGCCGGAGATGGCTAAGTGACACTGAACAGGTGGCATACGCAGCGTTGATATGCTGGACAAAGGGGCGATTCACATCCTGGTAGGAATGAGTGAGACGGTGCAAAATTTTATCATGCTACTCACAGTGCTGGGCAGTTTTAAAAGCTGTGTATTGATGGAGTTTTTCATTGCATATTTTTGGATCAGAATTGTCTGTGGGTGCTATAGTCACAAAAAGTGGAACCAGGAATGTACACTGTGATGAAAAAATAAGAAAATAGGATTTGCAATGCTGGCCAAATCAATTGTGAGGAATCATCGTAAAAGTAAGAATAATTCAGTGCATGTTGCTTTAACTGAAAGCTAATCTGATGTCACTTATCACTGATGAGGATTTAAACCTCTTTGGAAATCCAGATCTATGTCCTGAACAAGAATCAATTGCTTCAGAGTCCACATCCTTCTCCTATGGCTATTCTGAAGACATTATTTGATTTTAATTTGGAGATGGTAATGTTTTTGGCCTCTAGGAAGGTATACAAATCTCTGGTACGTTAAACATATAATCCCAAAAGCTAACAACAAAAATAGAAATGAAGACAAAGATAAAAGAAAAATTTAAATTCATTATATTAGCATATCTACAGCTGAAAATATTGATTACTTCTGTATTTATGGATATAAAATATGAGAGTTTTTATAGTTCTGCAGGGATTTAAAAATAGAAAAATGCATTTATCAGAATTTTTATTTCAAATAATGCTTAGAATCATTTGATTAAATAAGCTTGTTATAAATATTTGGAAAATTTAGTTAGACCTTGAATTTTTGATTGTTGCTTGGGTAGAAAGGCAAGTAGTTTACAGTTATTTGGGAAATGTTCATACTATACACACACACACACACACACACACACACATATATAATCTCATAAAACTGCAATATGGGCATTAAAGCACAACAGAGAAATAAATGTGAATTTTGTAACTTTCTAAACCTTTCTTTATAGACAGACAACCATCCTAAATACATAGCATGAATCACCCTTAACAACCCAAATGGCTGGAGCTCAGTTCCTCGTTGGGTAAACTCGCTGAGTCTTTTCTTCTCCTCTTACACTTGGTTTGTTATTGCTCATGATAGCAATCAGTGCTTTATAGTGGTAGATGCAGGCTTAGAACTGGGAGCTACCAGTAGAAACTCAGCAGGGGCCCCAATGAGACAGCAATTGTTTGAAAACTTAATGTGGCAGAATAACACGATTGAGAAACCCACCGAGTTATCATTTCCTTTCTTAAGAGGATGACTGGAGCACTAGGTACTGGAGGTGTATGATCTCTTTGCCAAAGGGAGCTAATGAGTCCTTGGCTCCAAAGGGCTCCGTCCTCTGGCTCTGTCAGCGTGGAGGGGCCAGGGCTCTGAATTGGGGTGGGTGTGGCCTGACACCTAGGAGAGAACCCTCCTAGAGAACCCTCTGCCCATGTTGGACAGAGACAGCTGGTATGTTCTTACTTTGGTGTCGTTGCCTTCTAACTACAGTGTTTCCCCGACTCTCCCCACGCAGAGGGCTGACTCGCAGCGGTGAGTGATACAGACTATCAAAGAAGTATGAGACTTTTAAATTCTCTGACGCCACTCCAGTCTCCCCTGAACCTTCCTCCCTTCCATCTCTGTATGGTGCGCCCCAAAGTGACTGTGCTTGGATTCCCAGCCAACTGCAGTGACCAGATTTGACTTGATTTAGAAACAAGAAGAAAAAATACTTGGAAGCAATGCCTCAGATTTCCTACCTGTGTGGTGATGCAGTGCACCCAACACTTGGGGAGCAGCCCTTGCTTAGGGAGCACTGGCGCCCAGCTGGGCTGTGCCACCACTGCCCAGC